>CAJQZM010034391.1:0-58318 GCA_907164665.1 Colias nastes
AATTAAAACACAGACGTCGAAGTGAACAGTGGCACAGTAGCGCCCTCTCGCCAGATATTCTGGTTATATTATTGTAAGTGAGGCTGACAAAAATTAAAATAAGGCTTACTTAGGTCTTTAGATTTATTTATTGGAAATTTGTATTGATTGGAAATTAGTATACGGCAATTTTTATAGCGATCTGTGTAATTCTGTGTAATTAATATAGAAGTGTAAAAGCAATAAAAAGCTCTCATTCCTCAAAACCTTGAATGTCAAATCGACCATTTAAGCAGATGTGAACAGCATCTGTCCCATTACAGAACAAGACACGGGTCACTTTTTCAATAAATGTCAATGGAAATTTTATAAACACCAAGTCTATATTTAATATTCTTGAGTTGAATATTCTGGAAATTAACCATGCATACGAAAGAGGCAAATTTATTCCGAGATAGCCATCATAGCACCCGATGAATAATAGTTTTCCAGATGTCTTTTATGAAATCTTAGAGTTGCAAGTTGAAATGAATTTCAGAACTGTTATAGGTAAATGAAAATTCAAGTATTCAAAGCTTGGCTATTTTCTTATATATAGGCACGAAGCGGGGATAGAGCCTACTTTCTTAAAAGGCTTTCAGCTGATTAAATTACATAACGTGCTGTATAAGGTCGTTCTTTTAAGGTTATATGTACAATTTCTAGCAATATAGTCTTGATTTGACTCTGGATTGTTGCTTTTATTATTTGCTTATATTTGAGTTTTGGCAATTTGCTTTAAAATTCTGAAAATTTGTAAAAGTTTATTTAGTAAGTAAAATCTTGACACCTATATAGTTTGTGAATGATTTTCTATTTAGCTAATATTATTTAATTACATAACGATTTATAATCTGTATTTAAAATAGTTTTGCAACACACATCCGCACACTTTTAAACACTTTTGAATTTATTATAAGAACATATCTTCGAAATTTCACCAGAATTATCTCAATTAATCTCATTTTCCGTTCGCCATTTATTGTTTATTAGGAACTAGGTTTCCACCCGCGGCTTCGTCCGCGCAGTCAAAGAAAAACCCGCATAGCTCCCGTTCCCGTGGGATTTCCGGGATAAAACCTATCCTATGTCCCGGGGTAAAAAGTAGCCTATGTCCTTTCTCGGGTATCAAAATATCTCTATACCAAATTTCATGCAAATTGGTTCAGTAGTTAAGGCGTGATTGAGTAACAGACAGAGTTACTTTCGCATTTATAATATTAGTATGGATTTGGAAAATTACGAAACATGCACTATGTGAAAACTCCCAGCATTATATGCAATATTGTTAAAATCTCATGTTATTGTGATGATGATTGCAATATAATACTAATGACCCAATGCCTTTCCTAAACTTTCCACTCGTAATCACCGGTAATATAATACTATACCAGTACTCGTAATTGTTTAATGAAACAGGAAACGAATTCAATGTGTACTTACTCTCTCCAAAAGTCTATAAACTTGTGTCCGTCAACCGGCGCGTGGAGGTTTTGCTGTGTCGCTAGGAACATAGGCATTTTCCAGTACAGAGGACATTCGCATGCCTTTACTATGTGCTTGAAACTTTCACGAGGAACCTGAAATTAAATATTAAAAATTAATAATTAATGTTTATTACAGATTTACCATCTAGGGTTACTATGTCAGTATTGCTTCATGAATTTTGAATAAATCTGATGTCGGTAAAAAAATTGGCACCAGTTTTACTTCATGACATAGAGTCCGTATGGTATGTAGCAGTATAATGTAAATTAATACCAACTTCTTATTATATGTTTATTTTTTTGGATTCAATAATTCTTTGTCAGGAAAGTACCTAACATTAATAAATCTCTGTGTGATATATACTGTATAGGTGTGTCCATAATAACGTCTAATTTATTCGCAGTCAGGTTTTTAACAAATGCTATGATTGATTTGTTTTCCATCTTATTTGTATAACTTAAAGCGAATTAATTATTACGGTTATTAAAATGCTACTTTTAATGTGTCGACTTCACACAAATACAGTGCTGTTAATCCGCTACGCGAGTTCATCGATTTCGATTAAAATAGTGCAAGGCAATATCAACATTACTGCGTTAATTTAAAAGCTAGACTCGTGTACAGATATTTGCTTTCTATTTGACGTGGTCACTCATACACGTGTCCCGTGGGTGGCCTATTCGACTTCCGCCATTATTGAATATAGGGCGCGCTGACACATGTCGTCAGCGATGCGTAAATAACGACTTGTATGTAATGAACCTTATCGCGAAAATCGTCAACTTATTTTGCATTAAATGCAAATATAGAGAACAAGATTTATAACATGGTTATGTTTTTTAATTGACGTATTTGTTTAGAATTATCAACCGTGAAACGTGGTGAAACTATAAAAGCTAATTATTCTATAAGCAAAGTGTTGGTTAACTTCTAATAATGGTATCATTAAAAAACATATATGTACATTGTACACGCACATGCTATGTTGTTTTTGGGAACGTCGCGTTGCGGTCGGTCGAAAATAAATTCAATTTTCCTCATAATAAGTTTGCTCAAATATTGATTAAGTAAAACAACATAACATACTCGTACTACAATATTGCCCACTACACCTACACCGCGAGTCAACCTCCCACAACATACTACCTACGTATTTACTAAGACGTGTATGTGTGATTGCGATTGCAACTTTTTCGCGCCGCCCTTTCTGATTGTCTGTGCTAAATCTTCACCCCAAGCCTGTTCGGGGTTATCGACCTGCGGAAGTAGGTCACGTCGGTGTAACTAGCCTATTTATAGAGGACTATATCTTTGACAGACCGATACACTTGTGCAACGATGGAAAGTGATTCAAGTGCTTTTATGACACTAGTCTGTATAAGATCTATGCTCGGCGATTTTTGTTTTAACAGAATATGATGCAATTTGTTTGTGTTAGGTTTCGTTACAAAACTTTATGTTTTCATGGTCTTGTTCCTTAATATATAAATGGTATCAATAGTACCAAAGTAAAACATTCATTATTATTTGGATTCAGAGTACAACATACTATCATTAATTAACGTAATAATGGAAAATAAAGACGAATCCTTAAAACATATCCATATGAAAGATATTTAATATAAGCACAGATGATGCAGCTATTCTAGTCAATATTCGGATCATTTAAGTTATTTGAGTAGTCAAATCTAATTATGATAGGTAATTTTACATAATTTAATATTGATTAATGTTCCCTGTTAACTAGGAACTTATAATTCAATTTCCATAAGGGAATCACTGTAAGTGAGCAATTAGATACTAATGCGCAGATCAAAGCTTCAGCACAATAATTACATCAATGTAATGTTGGTATTGTTATTATAACAACATAGAAACCGGAGTGAGTTGTAATATCCATAAGCTGTTAAGCCCTAACGTAAAAGGAAAGTTTTGATGGGTTTTTAAACCGCTTTCAATCGATGTAGCGTAAGAGATTGTTTCTTTGTACAATTAAGAATTCTTAATGTAACTAAATATGGATTTGCTTAACGATGTTGCTTTACTTGGATGTCTTTTCATCTAATCAATCTAAGTTATAGCTCATTAAATCAGAGACTCATTATCAAGTTAGTCTTCCCGATTGGAGAGTTAAGAAACATGGCTTTTCTAATTAAAAAAATATAATTAAGTAATAGGAAATAATGAATTTGGAGCAACAATACGATATAGTATTTACCTAGGTACCTTAACCTTCTTTTTTAACATTATGAAAATTTTAACTTAATTTTTATAATTCTGATATATAGATAGCGTAGAGTATGTGTGATTGGTTGTGTATGAAATCGAATTTAATGCTTAAAATAAATAACAAGCACTACTAAAAGTATGCCAAATCTTAAAGCTTTAAGAGCAATAAGTGAGAAAGTAAACAGAAAAACACCAGTCATGTCGACACTTTGGTGGTTGTTTCTTGCCTTCGACCTAAATATGGCGAATCGAAATGGGGTCGTTGTAATAGCAAGCCTTTAATGGCAGACCCACAAACAATTAAGTTATTATCCTTACGATGTTTTTGAAATTTTTGGGATTTTATAGTTCAATTACATTATTTCTTCAAACAAATAAAGTTTTTCTTTAAGAAGTTTTACATGGAAAAATTCAGGCAGACATAGGCAGTAGGCAATACCGGATTAATAAATGAAAAAATAAACATATTCCCTAATATACCGATATTTATTTATTATATTTATGTGGGGATGGTGTGAATTAAAACGCCAAATTAGCCCAATCAATTTATTTCCCTTAGACACCGGTTATAAAAATACATTCAACAATCCTCCATTTCTTAGTACCAAAAAACACAAAGTAATCTGTCATAGATAACCATCGTTCTACAGTCTACAGATAACATATCCACAGATTCTTAATAGAAAAACACAGACTAAAAATAAAAGTAGTTATGAAATACAATCTTAATTTATCCTATTCCCACATTTATTTGTACTAACTTGTTGTAATTGTAAAGTGTAACTAAACAAATGCTTTTTTGAGAATGTTCATTCAAAAATCATGAAAATTAGCATGAACATTAATTTAAATACACATTTATCTAATATCAATTATTGGAATTGAATTTAAAGGTTACCTATATAAAATTTTATTATTATTCGATCTTACTACGGTAAACTTTGCAACGCTACTTTGTTTTTTATGTCTCCCAACTCTAGTAAAAGTTTAAAGCGCCTGAGGATAGCATTTGCTAATTCTTGTATGTACATTTCTTTAACGACGTCTACGTCGTAAAATTGATTAAATATATTATGAGTTTTTATCCAATCTAATTATGGGCATAAATTTTCTAATGCTCTCTAAATGTTTTTAACGGTTCATGTTGTTGTCGATGGATAAAAAGTGTTTTTTTTTTTGTCTATAGGATTATTATATTGCCCGTGACAAACCTATAGGTTATTCAGGTAAACAATTGGAAATTGTAATATATTATAATCCGATTTATGTCTACAGACATGGCCGAAGCATATTATAATATAGCGCTTTGCTAAAGTCTATTTCGTTGTTTATAATAAATTAATGAATTGTATTACGTATTACCGCTGCCAAAATATATCAGCGATGTTTAGTACAAAATCGTAAACTTGGGCAATTTAAATCGATCTCAAACGTAGTGCCAAGAATTTGGTGTTAAATTCTGGTAATTTATTGTTCTTTTTTCATATCACTAGTTACATTCTACAAGAGTTCTGAAAATATTGTAATCGATTATAGAGGGGATTTATTCTGTTATTTAACAAAATTTTGTTAGTTGTATATTTGTACTATTTTCAAATATTTCTTGTGAATTATATTTTCAAACTCATACATAAAACACGCATTTTATTAATTACGTTCTCTATCTCCTATTATTATATCCTAGTACCGTCCTCTTATTTTGCTTCATAAGCCACTGCAATGCATAAACTGTGAACGTGCTCTCATCGCAAAATTGCCTTCATAAAGCGACCGAGCATTTCAAGAAAATGCCTAGGTACAAGGTTAATCATCCAAAATATATAGGATCGGATTATTTCGCTTTTAGGCTTACCGTTAGACAGCTAGGATCCTTTTCAAGCTTCTTAGGCTTTCAGTTATTTTTATTTGCAGCTTTTTACGATACTCTTGTGTTGTCTGGCTGTAATATAACTTATGTACTGAGACCTTTTTTCATAAAAAGACGACGGTTATAAAATGGAGGCAATACGGATTAATTGAATTATAATATTGAATAGAAAGAGTAAATTATGTACTGGTATAATATACATAATTAAATTGTATATTTTACAAATAAAAATGAAAAATTGATGACTGTATTTTAAAGTGTTTTCTCAGGTTTAAACTGAAGTTCTACTCCACATTTTAACCTCAATGAAGTGTCTGAAACTAGTATTCATTAAAAGAAATGATTCTGTTTACCGACGTAAATGTATTTTAAAACTTCAAGTAAACTTTGTTTGATAAAATAAGGATTAAACAGAAACTTTTCTAAATACATATATATATATACATATATAAGTATAACATAATATTAATTATAAGTCTAAATAAATAAATAAAAAGAATGGTTGTAAAGAAATAGAAGATTGAGATGGAATAGACATGTAAATGAAGGTCACTGACATTTTTTGTAAAGAAAATTTCGTTACCGTTGTTTTTAAGTATCAGTGTACTCTCAGACAAGAGTACTTTTGGTACTTAGACGTATGAACACACAGACTAACAAGACGGTACCTCGGTTAGTGTGATTTGGAACCGAGCCAAGCTGCCCTGATGCTTTACTTAACTATATCAATATTGGAATTGAAGTCGATTTAATCTCATTTAATTCCAATATGGATCTGTATCATTTACATTTTGTAACAAGGGATCTATTTTTGGATAATGATACACTGAAAATATTCGCGATTGAAACAGACTGATTTTAATTAATTAATACTCTAACTACTAATTTGAAAATGTTATATCAATTATTGTTGTTTAATTTCAGATTTTATTCCGTACTTAAAAAAGATGCCATTTCATTTATGTTATAAATATAAAATAATTAAAATTAAGTCTAGATGTAATTTTGTACGTATAATTTATTAGTACATAGATAAATATTCATTATCTACAGCTTATTTACGACGGGTTTCATTTTTATTTTCAACGCTAATTTGTTTTCTGTTTAATGGTGCATAAAAACATTCATTTATGATGCTATTTTTACACATTAATGGTCTGTAGAAATAGCCACACAAAAATGCAAAGCGCCCCATAAAACTGTCTCGCGGTATTGTGAAATTTTCATATTCCCAATGTACCTAATATGAACAAACTTGTTTTATTCATAAAGATTTTCAATGCGTCTGTAGTCTGTAGAATAGACTGAATATAATATTGAAACCACAATACTTTTTATACATACAGTAACGTATGATAAGAATAATAAATTAAGTATATAAATTCTGCTATTGTCTGGAATCTAGACTAGACGAATAATTCGCCTTAAAAATAATGTTCTAATTTGTTACGCAGTCCCTGTGAATTGCATAATTTTTCAATTTACTGTTATCTATTATTATAAAGATAGCCTTGATATAACTTTTTTTCTTCTTCAAAATTGTTTTATTCATGCCCAAATTGTAAGGAAAGTTAGTCTAGGTATGTAAGAGGTTTACTCTATCATATCGCAACATTAAACATCAAACACAATAATTACGTTGTTTCAATAAGATGTTGCGTAATCTACGGGACTAAATAATAATCTAGTTTAGAATTTAGTATAGAATAAATCGATAAAAAATGTTTGTTAAAGCCTCTTAAACTAACCCTACCTGTACTTGATTTATTATATTCGAATTGTAAAATGAAACAAAAAATTTAGAGGTTCAAGAACATAAATAAATATGGATTTAATATTTACACATAAAAATATCGAGATATTTGAAAAACTGCACAGGATTTGTACGTAAAATATTTCTCAACATAATATGACCTTTATAAATTCCTTAAAAGCCTGTAAAACGCGACCTCACTTTTAGATCGCAGTTTGATATTTAATATTTAAAATCTAATCTAGGCTCAAAGATTTAGTTTAAAGCAGTTTGTCTATAGCGCGGGTACCTGAATATTTCACACTTGTTACGTGAACCTAAAATTATAGGTTCTGTATTTTCTATTTCGAAATTGATATTTCGTTCTTGACTACTATTTATTATAAACTTCAATTGTAACTTTTTTTTTAATTGATCCTAAAGTACCTAATAATTAATAAATGCTGTCGGCATTATACGTATAAATGAGTTTAAAAAACTAAAGTTTATTTTTTATTTGGTTTAATTTCCGTATTATTGACTTTATGAACAAAGACTAATTCTTAATTAAAGTTTCCATTACCTACCTAATGAGAGACAACTTTTACAAACGTTTAGATATTATAATAAATTGATAGTGTTATAAAAAGAAAGAACATATCAATAGATCGACAGCTAAATCCAATTAAGTTATATAATGAAAGGTGATAGTAAATTCTAATGCTATCCAAGATTAGTACAAGGCATGATTACATAACTAGTAGAGCACTAAGTTTTAAAAAGTTTTATTTAATATTTCCTTTCAAGTTTACACATAAAAGCAAGAACAATTGGAAGTTTCTTTCACGAGTATAAAATGCAGGAAAATTGTCACCGTGTCCACAATATACTAACTGTGCCGTGCGGTTTCACTCGCATTGCTCCGCTCCTGTTAGTCTTACCGTGATGATATATAGCCAATAACCTTCCTCGAAAAATGGGCTATCTAACACTGAAAGAATTTTTCAAATCGGACCAGTAGTTCCTGAGATTAGCGCGTTCAATCAAACAAACTCTTCAGCTTTATAATATTAAGTATAGATTACAAAAGACGCATTCTTTGGTTTTTTTAAGAACGATTATAATTGCTTTTTTATTAGATAATTACTAAACATATTAACAAAAACATTATTATTATTATTTGCATATTATTATTATGCATTATTATAATTGTATTTATTTCTTAATTTTCGGACACATTTCTTTAATTTTCTTATTATCGTTTGTTTTATGCGAATATTTAAATCTCAGAATGAAATGTTTAAATCAACCTCAAGTTTATCATTGGTTTAAAAAGTTGCTATCACCTTGTTTGTAAAAATCCTGGCCTTCGAGTGAATATTGTTACACACAATACTAAGCATATTACACGGGCGTGCCTCATTTAAATGATTTGTTATATTCAAATACTATTATGTAACTGCTTTATCTGTCAATCAGAGAATTAACAATGTTACGTATACAATGACTATTCAGTACAAGTCTGTAAATCTTATTTTTATGTAACGTTAGGTTTAGTTATACCATGTTCAGAACATTTTGCAAGTCTTCGCAATAATTCTTCGTGAATGTATTGCCAAATTGTATAGAGTAATAGGACATATTGTTATAAAATAGGGGCTCCTAACAGATGCTAGTTCTAATCGATAATATGTTTGGTACATGAGTGCCTAATATTTTATATTTTATTGCTTTTAGTCCATAATCTGAACATACGAAATTTAAGCCAAATCGATTGGGCGGGTAAAGACGCCCTCGGGTCGCAATGATTTGAAATTTTGGTAAGTTGTTCCAAAAGACTGGAATTTGAGACACAAAATACCGTCAGGCATGGTTGTCGATCGCCATATACGATATTTTTGCTTGTCGAAGTGTGTAGATTTATTGTCCCTAAAAGTCATACGTCATGTCGTGCCTTACGGTGGTTAAAGAGATCTCAATCCAAATTACAAACGCGTATTTTATGCTGTGAATACATTTCAATAAATCACCATAAGTTGAACATTTATTTAGTCTCAGGACATTTTATGACACATTTTCGTATTTGCTTTTGTTCGTGTGTTTGATAGAATATTGTGGTATTCATAATATCATAGATCTCTATTTAGCGTATGTAAAGAAAACATTATATTCAATCTGAAGATAGAAGCTACATAAAAGTTTGAAATTCAGCACATAAAAACGTTTCTTCTTAATCCTCAGCATCCACCAACGATATTTTATGAATGAATCACTCAAACAACGATTTAAAGTTTAGACTTTTCTCAACTATCGCACTTTAAACTCAAGTCCAACATTGATCGTTTAATTACTACCTATTTGATGCTGTTGTTTTTCTTAGTATGTTTAGAATAATTAATAGTAATATTAATTCTTACCTGACTATTTGGAAATGTAGCGAAGGCGGACTGGACCTTGTGCAGCGCATGGTCTTGCTGGTGGGCCGGCGGGGGCCGTCCCTTGGGGAAGTAGAAGCGGGGTATGACCCTGGACGGTCCCGCCGCGCGGACCGACCGCTGGAGGGTCGTGTGAGGTGGCGCTGATGACGGCTTTGAAGGTGTTGATGCTGTGTAGTTCTGCAAACAAATTATATACGTTATTTACTACATAGTAAACTCCTTACTACAACCGGCCGTCTGTCCCTATGTATGATAAGATTTTGAAAACTATACGCATCGGATTTTGATGCGGTTAAAAGATAGAGTGATTGATAGTAGTGACATAAAATATTAGAGTACCTAAATTTAGTATCAGCATGTACTCATGTAGAGCCGGGGCAGAGCGAACAACGAATGAGTAAGAATTATATATTTCAAGTAAAAATATTTAGTACCTATACATCACACTTTTTTGTATTAAAAATGCTTATCAAAACGATTAATCAATCTAAATTATAATCATATAAAATAAGTTCCTACTTAGTACTTAAAACAATTTCTACACAGACTTTTCCGACCATTTTCTGCTTGAATGAACGCATTCGTTGAAACTGAATCCCAGACATACCCCATCACTAAACAGTCTGGATGTGAATGCTAAATGCTAATGTTAATTACATGCATTTATTAAATGCAAAGAAGTTTTTAGATAAAACAATAAAACCGCTCTTTTTAATAATGAAAACAATTCTTCGCTGATGTTGGATTGTTAATGCAGCTTTCAAGTTTGACTATAGATTCAATTAAGAATTAATAAGATATATATTAATAAGAGAACACGACGTCTTGATTTCTTTTAAATTAAATATACATACTCTTGTTTCGTTCTACGTAAATTAGTGATTTTATAATCTACAGCGTCGTTTTATATTCTCACCACTAAAGTGAGCTATAAAATTTGGATTTGCAGACTAAAGTAAACTTTACAAATCGTTTAGCGACCTTATGAGCTAAAATCCACACAAAAAGGTCACTTGTGTTAATTCGGACAATAATATTGTTGACCTTCGTGGTAAAATTATAAAAGTTATTCAGGATTAAACTCATTGTGGTAATGTAATTTACGTGTATTAGGGACTAATTTATTTAATGCAAGTTTATTTTTTTATTTTTAGCATACCATAGACATCCCCATGTCTGATTGTTTTTAAAATAAATAAAAAAAACACGTGTATCTATTACCTATTACCATAACCATTTTAATTCATATAAAATCTTCAATTCACACAGTTCAGAATCCATTTAATGATGATAAAAAAATGAAAAATATACATTTTGTGATGAAACTCTCGTATTCAATAAAAATTTAAAAAAATCCGAATATGTAGGTAGGCTTCGCATGATTAGTTGCGCATTTTAGACGAAACATTTAAGAAAACCGAATTACATACGAAGATTCTGGTAGAAATGTATTTATGAATCACAATCGTAAGTACAATAATACAGCAATGTTTTGCGAAGAGTATTTTGAATAAAGCTGATATAAATAAACGTGTAGGCGTGGATTCAGACGAGTGGGAATTGGGAGCAGCTCAGTTAATTGTTCAGAATCATGTTTCATGATATAGGTAAGGTCGAAATCTAACATTAATAGAAACGTCCTCTGTGAAAATGGAAGGACTATTTGACTATTGGATATAATTAGAGGATAAATAAAAATTGAAAAGGACTTTTATTTTATGAAATGCGTAGAGATTTATTGTAGGTATATATATGTATTATTATTTTATCACCAGAATTCACTTCGGTGATTATCTCTTATAATTTTTCATTTTACATCAATAAAATATGTACTAAGTTTTCATTCAACTTTCTTATTACTTTCCTCATTTTCCGTCTTTTTCAAATAACATTTTATTAACTTTCGAATTGCACTCATTTTGTACTCTCACTCTATGATACATTTAATATTTGTAGGAATTAACGAATTATATTTGTGTGTTACTAAACGGCTCCCACGCAATACAAACACACGCTTTAGTAAGGATCACGATATGTTTGGATAATAGTCATATTTCAATCGTTGTTTCAGCACCGCATAAATACACGCAATCGAATCATAGCATACAACACTTTTATCAAATAAGCCTTCTAAAGAAAAAGGGGTTTCAGGAGTTTCCTAATCTATACTGTACTTTCCGCTAGCGGCTTCTCCCGCGTAGTCAAGAAGAACCCGCATAGTTCCCGTTACCGTGGGATTTTGGGGATAAAAAGCCTATGTGTTATTCTGGGTCTTCAGCTACCTATATACCAAATTTCAACAAACATGCATACACATACACAGACATCCATCCTCACAAACTTACGCATTTATAATATTAGTAGAATTGCAAACTCAACATAAACTTTAATCCCCTTTTAAATATTCTATTGTGAGCATTTGAGTAATTCCAATGTCATAACTATCTACCTAATGGTTTAACAATATGTTCTTTACATTAACTCTACATCCTAGATATTAGGTACATTACGTCTCCATCTTTTCTAGCTCATAGCTTCAAGAGTAATGCTACTGTGTCCATTTACATAATCCACTGATATTGCCTTTTTATCGCCGCCGGTCGTTAGACCACGTCTATCAAGCAACGCATATTCGTTCCGCTCTCCTTGGCCTAAAAATTAACAACACTCTATACTCATATATATAGGTGAAATTCAATATATCATGTAAGTAATATTGTACTATAAAAATCTTGTATGATTTTAGTGAATAGATGAGTTTAGTGGATATATAGCAATAAGCGATGTGCTTTATAATTTCGCGCTAGAGCTTTATTTATGTTATGAATTATGATGATGATACTATCACTCCTTTGCTTTTGTGAATCAGCTGCTCACTTGTCTGTTAGTTTTTGGTAGATAAATTTTACTACGATTTAAAATTATGTATCATCAATCATCATCATCAGCCCATATACGTTCCCACTGCTGGGACACGAGCATCCTATGAGTATAACTATGTATATATTTTTATACTAAAAAAACTTCCTACTCTAAAAAAAATATCTAAAACTTGAATGGTCAAAGATTACTGTCGTATCCATTTCGGTCACATGACTTTTGTGAACCATTGATTAATACCGCAATTAAAACCTTGTTCTCAGCTTACACTGAAGTTGGAAATTTGAAATCGATCCGCAGTCGTAGGTGTAAATATCGTGCTCATTACAATGATTGTGTTTTATAGACTGCGGAGTTAAACCATAAATAGATACTATAATTGAAGTTATGCCTTTCAAGGGGATAACCACTTAGGAGCTGCGAGTAAAAACTGTCCTGTGTATTTAAAAAGTATGTTTTAAGAATGTGGAAAAATTATTTACGGTTCATTGTCGTATCTTATTTAGTTTTGATAATTTATAACAAAGATCTATACAAATGGTATCTACCTATTATCAAGTTCCATGAGATTCTGCAGTATAATGTGAATATAATACAAACAATAATGTACACACTATAATATGCAGATGCACAATCCAATAAATATTTAAATAATTTTCGAT
Organism: Colias nastes; assembly: GCA_907164665.1. NCBI lineage: Eukaryota > Metazoa > Arthropoda > Insecta > Lepidoptera > Pieridae > Colias > Colias nastes. Next base: position 13,315 of record CAJQZM010034391.1, read on the forward strand.
TATTTATATCCTAATACGACATATAAGTATATCTACATAAATATAAATTGTATTCACTTCATTTTATAATGAAATCAGTCGTTAAATGAAAACACCAACAGAGGATCAATGCAATTGACACATCAATGAACTTGAAATACCAAACAGTTTATTTATTTAATTCCAATGTTTCATTGGAAAATACACGGGTTTAATATTCAAACGATTTGGGAAATCACAATCATTTGGAAACTTCATTCAAATAAATCGGAGTCGTTCAGGACACAAATCTATTGAAATCGGTTTAAATGAAGTAAATCCATTCAAACACTTACAATGCTATTCCGTATTCTATTAACACAACCTAGCCTTAATTCTTTGTTGAGTATTACTCGGTGGAAATATATAATATATTACATAGAATCTAAGAAGACATAAGAAGGCAATAAGTGGATATAAAGCCAAGACTGTGAATGTAATGGGCGTGATAGAATTAAGTCCTTCTTAGTGTTTAATACGTGACAATAACCTGGGACTGCTCTACACAATACAATGTTAGAAGCTTAGAAGCTTTTTGGATAAGATACAAATATGTGGAACATGGTAAAGTTTTATTATAAAGAAACAATAAGTAATGAAAAATTATTTTTTATCCTGGAAGGTTATAAAATCTCAAATATCTTTCATAGCTTAAGTTCAGACTTAACGAACATAAATATAATTTATTAGGCGTTAAGACTAACCCGAAATTACACTGACTTTCAAAACTGCTATGCAAATTTGTTACTTGGACACTTCGAGGTTTAAAGTGATTAATGGAAGACATTTTCATCTTTTATTTGCTAAGATTTCATTCAGAATTTATAAGAGCAAGGTTTTATTGAATCACGTTAAGTTTAACTAGGTAAAATAACGAAGTAGGTTCCTAATCGTATTATGGAATAAGTATGTTTAAAAGGATTTGAAACCTTTGCTTCTTAGGTTGCAGTAGTTACTCCAACAATATATTATGCGGTTTACGACCTAAGAAGATTATCTACTCATTGGGCATTAGAAACACTTTTAATTAATGCAATTATTAAAACCGAAACTTTACCTACTCCATACATTGTACTAAACATATCGTTTTTGCCTAGATATAATAATTGAAACTGAGAGAGTTGGTAAAAACAAAACATTTATAATAAAATTGAAAAACAAAATTCCTAATCCATTTCCTATCTTCAAATGTAGTTTAAAACATCAAATTACTACAACAGAAAGCAGAAGAAAGATTACTCGTAAAACAAAAATGTATACAAAACAAAATGTATGGCGTTAAATAATAAATTCGTAAATCGGGTACAAATTTAGCCTAACACCGTAACCTAATTTTCTTCAAACATTGCCCAAGTTTACGATTATAAATAGGTTAAGTTGCGAAGATAATGAAACTTGTATTTTTCGAGATAAGAAGCGCGAAGTAATCTCGTCGAGACACTTCGTCGTTAAGAAATCTTTGTTGCTTTTAATTTAGGCTTATCCTAAGTAGAAAACTTAGCAATATCTACGAAAGTGCTGAGCGCTTGCTCACGCTGTTCGGCACAAAATATACCGACCTAAATGAAGTGTCCTTGAAGTGTTCAGGAATTTTCATAAAATATTTATATTAACTAATTACTTGCAGTATTACTAATTATATTAACAGAGTATATACAGTATACACCAATAACTCGGGCATCTAAGGAATTTATGCAATGCTAGAATGCGGAAATAAAATCACATTGAATTGCACAAAATCTTTGCCTTAAATACTTATAAATTAATTAATGTTTGCTAAAGCAAAATATGTTGGAAATGCTCTAATAGCAATGCGATTGTCTATTATCAGTTCTCTTGGTCAGTTATCTAATCTATTAAAAATCTAAAAACATCGAAAGCACGTGTACCGAAACAGACTATTATTAAACGCACCGAAACAATCTATTAACAGTTTCCTTGAATTGTTACTTTTCTATGAAGGAACTGTGTCCAAACTTTAATTATTCGGTATCGTAGTGTTCAATTCGGGATATTCCCGAGTCTATAATTATTATCAGCCTTAGCGGCGCGGGGCGGCGACCAAGCTTTATAAATAGCGCGCGTACGCTTCTCCTCCACGCCAAATTGGGAAACGGCATTGCCCGACATGCTTTGATGGATTTAACGTGTAAACGTGATCGGAACTTGATGGGATATAGCCACATTTGGAGACTTACGCCTACCGTTTACTGCGTGGCTATAAATTTTTCCTAAACGATGTAAATACGAGGCTTTGAGTATTATCATAAAAATATAATTATGATCATAGAAATTCGTTATTGTTAAACATTTGTTAACATTTCATCCATATCGATTGTTCATGTTCTTCTTTTAACTAAAAAAGGTCGACCAAATTATATCATAGAGCTAAAAATGCATACAACTCACACTCACTCTTTCAAATATTAAAGTGTACCGACCAAACTTCTAAGGATATTAAATGATGCTAAGTTTATAAATTGTGGTTGCTTTGATGAAGTTAGTTGGTCGAGAAAGACTCTGTCTGGCTTAAACTTAATTATTTTTACAAATTGTCAAAGTCTAAAGTAATAAAATTACGATAACGTAATTGTACCTACACTGGAAAATCAATTTTCGCTTCGTAATTTAGTTTTCTTTTCACGACGATTTTTCTTTAGATAAAATTCAGCTAAGCATCCTTTGATTATATTATTTGGTGTTGGGTAGGCGTGATATTTTAGATATTTCGTAAATCGGTAATATGTATGTAAAAGAATTACATATTTTTTCGTTTCCAATAATTTCTGAATAAATAAAGCTAATTTTCCGATGAACGTGGAATCTATTTTGGGGTTGAATACTAAGATGGTTAATCAAAATGAAAGTTGCCAGATAAAATATTAATTGTAAGTAAAATAATATTGACAGCTTCCTCTTTATTAGCGTATAAAGTCGAAGGTTGTTGTAATTGTACATTTTTATATTAAAAGTCTTTTAAATTGAAAAGGGTCAACAAGTTACGGGGAATATTCAACGTAATAAACACTAAGCTTAAATTAATTTAATTTGTAAAAAGTGTCACTTTGAAGTCGCTTTACGATCTTCCGTCTTTATTACACTTAAGGACACTGCCGTGTTCGATTGGCCGTCTCTCTCTGAACGCTATTATACGTTTGTTTTGGTTTCAGCAGTTTCAGACCAGCTGAGAGTCTGACGCGTTTCCATGGAAACCATTGATCGCCCGCCATTTTGAATGCAGCCGTCTGCGATATGTCTAGTGACTGTATTTAATAATAAATAGAATGCATTTTGTGAGATTATACCTCACAGTATCATCATTTTTATTTTAATGTCATTCAAGACTTTTTACGAAGACGAGACGTTAATTCATTAATTCAGTCTGGTTATTTTTATTTTTTCCATACAATATCAATGAGGCTGAAAGGACAATTTTCAGGTGAACAAGACGTTGAAATGTGTTATGTACCTATATGCCTGAAAATAATAAGTACATGTGAAAATGCTTCAAATGCGTTGAATAGTGTCTCTGCAATTGTTCATATATTTTGTATTTTTGAGTTGTTTTTACTTCATAGATTATAAATAATAACAGTAATTGAATTTCATATATTACATGGCAATCTACAAAAGTTTATATTATAATCAAGACACAATAAAGCTAACAGAAAATAAAACACACAAACAAGATACATACTAACATTTGTATCGTTTTCGGTAACAATGTTGCCCACACTAAATCTGTAGCCGTGTCTACAAAGTACAATATATCGTCAATATAAAACACGCAGCTTCGGAAGCCATGCCTCGTCCTGATGTGTCCTGTCTCTTGTGTGAGTGCCAAGGATAGTAAATCAATAAACGGCGCCAGAAGCGGTATTTGATCTCAATTTAGAACAAATTTGTAACCGTCGTTCGAAGTATCAAGTTAAATTTATCAAGCGCATTTTTACGCATTGGTCTGGCTGTTCTGAATTTTAAAAATAGAATGTATTTTATGACAAAATGATTTTAGCGCTCCTTAAATTGAAACAAAACAACTGCGTACTGAGAACTTAAACGAGGTGACGAATGACGATAATGTATTTTGTAAAAGCAAACTTTTATACGGTCATAAAACAATTTAAACAAAATGTTTATCTTGTAACTGACAACATAACACCACAGTATTACAATATTATTTCCAACACCATTCACAAATTATACAGTAAAATAAAGTAAGTTTAATAGTAATTTCTTGTCCCTGTGGTGCCCCTATGTTTATAAAATATATTTAGCATCCATGTACAGTTCCAAGAAAACCTGGCAAACACTTATAAAATGTCTCGTTCAACTTAAAACGTCTAACAGAAAATTATTTCCCCGTCAAATCTCTACTTTCATGGAGGCTGCGTACGCACGTGGAGCATGTATAATCAATTTTGATTGCAAAACCATTTCATACGGAAGGGTTACGTTAAAAGGAAGTTTCATTAAACGAGGAAAGTCGAACAATTTGTATGATTGATGATGATGTGGACTCTATAGAATGTTCTCGTTAATAATCGTGTTAATAGAAAAGATATTTATGGTGTTTGGTTAACGTCGGTTATGATATGAAAGTAACGTTTCGTAATGTCTTATTATTACTAAATAAGTTGATTAACATATTAATTTGATTATCATATTTTTAATTGATGTACACGATCGTTTTATGGGAAATCAAAATAAACATACTTTGGAAAATAGAAACTGGTTATGAAAGTATGTGAAGGTATGTACCTATGTATCTACCTAGTATAAATCCCTAGGTAGCATTTATCACGCCCCTAAACATGGTATTACAATGTAACAATTGACTAACAATTAAAATATATTCATGTAATTTACTACATAAAATCATTTAAAATATTGTACACATCGCTTCACCGATACGCGAAGCCACGGGTTTAGTCAAATTTATGCTGAATACAGAACGATTTTTTGATGCGAGGTAAAAGGGCTTTGTATTGAAATTAATGCCGTACCTCTCTTTATGATATTTTTTCCCGAAACAAACGCCCGTGGAATAAAAATAAATCGTGAATGAGTATTTAAAATTAATTTTAAACATGCACATGCTAATATTACGTAAATTACTCATTCAATCTTTTCATAAGCTAATTATATTTCAAGATTCATATACTTTCGTGTTTCTTAGAATCAAATGCAGCAGATTTCTTTAGTAATTCTAAACACAATTGCGGATAACAGAATGAAAAGTTAGTGACGTTGAATTGAAGAAAGGAGTCGGGAGTCGGACGTGATGCTATTGTTGTGCGATCTGTTTCCTGAACTAAGTGCTAGTCTTTCACACTGCGTATTCTAAATATATGCTTACGACATTTGATATTGCTGTTGAGCTCACATATTCTTGTGATTTAGAATAGGTAGAGATGTATTATTAGTATAAATGTCGTGAATGCTTCAGTGTAGCAAGAAAATCAAATTGTGTATTTTTTACTTTAGCAATTCTATAGGTAATATTAAAATTTATATAAATGTTTAACTATTTTCTGCTTTTATATAAATATGTTAGTATTGAAGGAAGTACATATTGTATAGTACAATATGAGGTAGGTTATATTCAAAAAGTGTAGTTATAATGCAGTAAGTATAGGTGTAGGTTACACACAAAATTGCAAACAATTCAAAAGGCGTACCAAATCTCAAACAGTATTATCTTTCCAAGAAAAAGGAAAAGGTATCCCATTTAGTATAACCCTTTTAGATGAATATAGAGGGAAATTTATTTTATGCTATTTATACGTTTTGTAGTTCTTTATTCAATGGACGAGAGCGAGGATAACCAGCGTGTTTCGAATATTTCAAAGGAGCCAAATATAGCACAGTAACGAACCAAACTGATTTCGTTGCTTTGCTCTGTTTGTTGCTCTAACTAAGCACGCTATAATGAACTCTAATTAGTATGAACAACGTTCGATTGCCGTGTAAATAACGAAGACTGAAATATGCAAGAGATATTCTGAAATTATTGTTTTATCTGTATTCAAAAGTCGAAATCGTTATGCAAATATCACTCAAGGATATGAGGAAAGTTTTGTTTTCGTTTGTCCGTTAATATTCAACTCAAATAGTAAATCGATTTTAAATATTATTTTACCATTAGAAAGCTACATCCTAACTGAGTAGCGTAGGCACATCACCTTTTTACCACAGTTGAAACAAGCGAAGCTGGGACACAATCGTGTACAGTTTTCTTTTCTATTTTTCTGTCCCGTAGAGTATTTCGCTTTTCAGTTTGTTGCTTTCAATGCTTTAAGAAGTTTGTAAGTTTGTAAGTTTGTAACACTTTTCACCGTGACAAATAATAAAACATGTTTTAACATGTTTCAAAAGATTAGATAAGTGAAACCGGTATGACAGCATGTTCTCTATTGCACATGAACTACCTTACAAGATATTCTATCTTTTGATTTGCTCAAATATATTATGTTATACTTTGAATGCTTAAGTTCGTAGGTTTACAAAATTATTTTGCCCAACAATATGTAATCACAAAATGAAGATGAAGATGAAGACTATTGACGCTACTTACATATTTTCTCAATAAACTGATACAATTACAGGAAAATGCAAATGTCCGCTTAGTTCCCTACCATGATATGCATCTTATCCAAGACTGCGAAGTAACGAAGTATTTAGAACAATAAGCAATTGTTTTGATCAGCCGCCAGTCACAACCAACAATACGTCATAACACGCCTTTATTTATTGATAGTGTTGCTTTTTCTTCTCCCTGGCTTTTTGATTGAAAATACCTACAATTTATTTCTTGAGAATATTTTACGCTATTAACAGTTAGGCGAGGCAACATTATGTTAGAAGCTTGTGCATCCTATAATCGTTTACTGTATAATGAAGATAAATTGGATCTTTATGTAACATGCATAGTAAATAATTTCTAGTTAGGAAAACTGTTTTCTTGAAACTATTTCATATGTGTTAACTCGTAATGAGCATTTATTTTTAATAATCCAAACTTAAATATATTGCGGCAGTAACTAGATCTATGTTTATCATCAAGGTTTATAGTAAATTCCTAAGAATCGATTTATTAGATTTCTAGTGAAAAAGCAAATAAATCTATCTTATCTAATAATTTTAGATATATGTCATTTGTCTATTTCCGGTGCTCTATTTTAATCAGCTACGTACGATACCCATAAAGTTAACTATTTTTTTCTAAATATACATATTTAATACAAACAAACAAAAAAATCGAATCTTTCCTCTTTATATAATATAACTGTAGATTGTAAGAAAGCCTACTTAAAATATACCACAGAATATCCACATCAATCTATATTACCTCAACAAATTATCGCGCGGTGAGCGTGTAGGTGAAAGTGAAAAATGTTGAACAAATGGTGAAATAATGCACTTTAATTTGTCACCTAATCAAATACAACAGGAACTTGAAACATTCGTGCAGTGGCATTTATGTGCAGCGTTTACATTCGCACGCAAACTTGTATTAGAATTGTTTCCTTTAACAGAACTATTTGCATTGCAATTGCAGGGGAAATGAATTTATCTAAGATAATAAGGGCATATAATATAAATAATGTTAGATGTTTATTAAACACTATATTTTTGGTTGGTTTATACAGTAGTAGAGGTGATATAGAGCAATAAATCAAAATAAAATGAATAAACCGATAATTTATTGTTCAATAAATTTTTTCCATCACTTTTACATCCTAGAAATCCATAAATACAAAATCGATCTTGTCTAACTATGTCATTATAAAATACCAACTCACCGCATTTCTCAACTCTTTACAAATAATTACATCTTCGGTATCTGACATATGTTCTACCTATCCATATCCGTATATAATCACATAATCTCATTCATTTAACTGTTTCACAACGTAGCACAAAATATTATAATTTCATCAAAATAGTTGCCACGTCAAAAATGTTTCCACTATTTCACTGGCACTTTTGGATATAAAATTAAAAACGGCACGTACACATTAGAACGTTGTTACACAATTATGTAGTCTTTATTAATACGTACATTTTACAATAGTAGATAACAACCGCTCACGACCGATAAGGAGCAGGTAGAGTGAGGTGCGGGGACAACAACCTTTACATTTTAATATATGAAAATTCAGGCGTGTGTAACTAGAATACATTTTGAACTAAAATGTTAAAACAATTTAAGAACATTCACTCGTGGTTTGCACTTATTGTTTTATTCATGTAGTCTGCTAATTTAATTTGGGAACTATATTTTCTATCACCAAAATTTATATTTGTCATCAAGTTGTATCACCTAATAAATAGATCTATCACCACGAAATATTTTCGTTCTCAGATAAACAAAAATTGTTCCCAGGTATGAATTATCAAATTTATGTTAATATATGTGTAAAATAAGAGATCGATAACCAATAAAATTATATTGCATTACATGAATATAAACTTCGTTCTTATAATAACAGTTTTGTTACTTAAATAATAGCTCTGTGCTCAGAATGGTAGATCTGTCACCAAATAAATCGATTATCGAGCCCTGACTGCGACTCCTATTTATTTGATATTTTGTCACCAATACAGTAGTAACATTTTATTTCGTTCAGATATTAAATTAATAGTATTCGTTACCAATTTAAAACATCAATTTATAATTTTAATGAAAAAATGATCAAAGGGGCGGAGACAAATTGGCGCGCTTTAAAAATTGACCAATGATGACCAAATGATTATTCAGTGGTTATTATTTTTAAGAATAAATATTGATTATTTTAACTTTAATTAAGTGTTTTATCTACTATTCTGCTAGCCATAAGCCAGCTATTTTAAACCAGCGCTGATTGTTCAGTGGTAATTATTTTAAATAATAAATATTGATTATTTTGACTTTAATTGTTTTATTTACTACTCTGCTAAAAATTTTATTTAAATATAATTTATACTACCAGTGGAAATTTAGAACCTTGGGAGTCTAGTTAAGTAGCAGAATGTTTTGGTTGAAACGATGATGACAACCCTAATTTTTTATTTGAACTTAATGCAATTTTCTAGTAACATAATATGATTTATTGGTGATCTCTTTAAATTAGTTTGCTTATATACTTATTAGGACACACCTATTATAATACATACAAAAACATTTATTTGGTACTAGACCTTATATCTCAGGATTTTAGGTGATTTATTGTGGAACTGATTTTGCATTGTTTGGTGACTACATTTTGGTGACAGATCTACTATTTTGAGGACAAACCCTATTATTTAAGAAACACAAAACTAATTAAATTGGTGATAGCTTAAATGATACCCATTTAATTTTGTGGTTTTAATACTCCTACGAGTTTATGCGACACAATGAACACGAGTGACATATCATTATATTTTTAATAGAGATCTGCGCTGTTTTTTCAGTTTATTTTTGCTGAAAAATATAAATACTATATTTCTTTTGCATTAAACGAAAGCTTAATATGTATTTTATAAAACTTATATTGCTGGCAACATCGTCATAGCGAAACAGTTTTCGTGGGCGATTAAAACTTAACTTGGCCTTAATTCTTCTGAATATAACGACGGACACAACAATAGCTGAAATGAAGCGTTAAAATCTTTTGTCAAATATTGTACGAGATTCAAGAAAATGGCGAAATAAAAATACTATTTTAGTAGACTAGAATAAACAGTAGAAATAATAGGCAGAATATTTACAAACGGAGATATAATATACCTATGTTTTGATTGTTACTGATTGGCAGTCATAATATTTGGCGTAATATAATATATATCAATATATATTACGACGTTCAAAGAACAATATCTAAAAGAAAAAATATGACAACGCCCTGAATAACATTTGTTTAGATCTCTTCAATTATTATAAAACTTGTGATATTTGATTCAATAAAATAAATGGGAAAAAATACACACAAGTTACCTTTTCTTGTAATATTCACGGTGCAAAAGCACATAGCCGAAAAGGGCTTCAGAGGTGAACAAGTTCATTCTTCATTATGCAGTGCCTGTTTGTTAAGTGCTAGAGGTAAGAGATGCTTAATATTTTCGACGTTACCGTATAATACTAGGTAAAACGTAAACAGACGTTTGTTACTAAATCAGCTTTGTATAAACGTTATTGAACATACTGGAATTACCTAAACACGAATGTTTATTTATAATGAAATTAACTTTTTTTTATTAATTTTCAGCTTACATGAGATAAACCAATATAAGGAGTAGAAGATTGCGTTTTCCTATTATACGTACAATCGAGTTACTGATTTCTTTTAAGAGCAGTAAAAAATATTTCACTAACTATATATCAGAGGACATTTAAACATTGTTTATATATTATTCAAACATCGACATAGAATCCAAACGTCATGTTTACAAACTTTTGTATTCATAACAAAAGAAGGAATGTCTCCGATATTGTTTTTATTGGTATCCAAAGTTAATATTGTAAATGTTTGATTGTAACATACGGTATCTAATCGATATTTTTTATATTTACTATCCAAATTTTACGTGGATTTTCTTTACCCGCTCTATATAAAGCCATTTCATTGTGCGACACGCATAAAATATTTATCATACTGATGCTTGCGTATTTAATATTCCTACATGTACTTTTATGGTAAGCCCACGTCTTGCAGTTTACGGAATGAGGATATTCTTGCTATATATGTCAGACATTTTAATCATTTCAATGAAAAACGAGTCTTGAAACACAAAAACGAAGTCAAATCGAAACAAATTCGAAAGTGAAATAGCGGTGACATTCATTTAATGGAAACAAGAAGTGAATTTTAAATATTTGAATGTATAGATGAATTAATTATGTAGAATTTTAATGGAGTTGTATCTACAGATAATTTAAAACTTAATTTACAGTGACATATGGACTCTAACTGCTTATTTGGAACAATGTAGAGCTCTTTTATTGAGAAGAGTTTCGTATTAATTATTAATGTGATTTATGTGACTTTTGAATTATTAATTATGTTAAACTATTGTATCAATTAGGTATGTTCCACTTACGCCATGTTTTTTTTAATTAAGCGGATTTTTTGCTTTTTTTGCAGACACGAAATGTCAAAATTAATCTCTCTCAATCAGAAGAACAATTTACATATGTTAAATTTAGTACCAGTATTGAAATAAATACAAGATCTCTTTGTATAACACGGCCAGATAAGGTCGAGACATCAATCAGGCCGCTGGCGATAGCACGCGGACGTAGACTATCTTGGTTCAGAAATGGCATATCTTTGTCGGTTTTCCTAAAATAGTATTGAGGCAGTTCTGCTAGTAATTAAACAGCAATTTTCATCGTATTCGGATAATGTTATTATTATTTTGATTGACGTCATATTGGAAACGACTTGGAAACAAAGACATGTTATTTACAAATGTGAAATTTTCTTGTATTTCAGCTTGATGACATGACAACCAAGCCTGACTTGATCATCGTGAAAGGTTATGATAAAAACTGATTTTATTTGATCCTTTTCCATAAGTGAGAATAAAAATTATGTTCCTGATAGCATATTTATGTTAATTTTAGCAATACAAAATATACAATATTTGTATCTCTTATTAGTGTGTTCGACATGTGAATTCAAATTTGACTCCGTCATACTTATATAAATAGTCATAGGCTATAAATTTATATATTCCTGTCCCGCAAATTATCGGCAATTACATCACAACACCATGTATTACGCCTAGATTACTCAGTATACATAGAAGTCATCAAGCAAGGAAAAGAGTCGCTTTATGCGAGCGGTGTCGTAAAATGGGACTGCTTCCTTCCGGTCATATATCCGCCGATATAATGACATTGATGACGGCTACAAACTTCCCCTGTTGACAACAGATTGCCAGTGTACGAACATTGAGCACCCTGTGTAAAAAATACGTAATCGCATAACACGACGTCGTAAAATGAGCTAATTCGGTAGACGTTTGGTTAGTGTTGCTGCGTGGAGACGAACTAATGTCAAATGCATTTTTTTGTGATGAAGGAAATATCTGATTTATTTTGGTAATGATTTGCTAAATGTAGAAATTGCATTACACGTCTACACTAATATTATAAAGCTGAAGAGTTTGTTTGTTTGTTAGAAAGCGCTAATATCAGGAACTACTGGTCCGTTTTCAAAATTCTTTCGGTGTTAGACAGACATTTATCGAGGAAGGCTAAAGGCTATTTATCATTACGCTAAGACCAGCAGGAGCGGAGCCACGCGGATGAAACCGCGAAGCGCAGCTAGTGATAAATATTTTGATGCCATGATAATTATCTCTGCTTATTCGTTCAAAAAAGCAATATTGGAAAGATTTAAGATACTTATATTGAAATATTCGATAATAAACCACTTGCATCACTAATCTGTGTTACGTTACAATTTTAAGTTATTTGTGGATATTCCTTCTTAAATCCATTTACTCAGTTTTACCCACGATAACACATGTCAAGATTAATTTATCTTATAAAACGTTGTACACATACCAACTCGATTACATAAAAATATTTAATCTTTTATCAGAATAGAAAGTACAACAATTATTTCGATATACATATTGCTTCCGTGTAAAGGAGGAAGATTTACTAATATTTCACATTTGCATATTATTGCATCTGGAAATTTTTTCTTTTCCAATCCCATCATACGATTTTTAATTAAACTATTCAATACCGATAATGAATGTCAAGTTATTTTTAGAAAACAAAATGACAAAATCTAACAATTTAGAACAATATTTTAATATCTACCCACGATGATAAAAGCATAACATAACTTCTTTTAATCTTGGCTTCTTTAGGATATAATACCCCATTACATTATTTTCGTCAATTCCATTTCGAATATATTACTTAATTCTCTAGCAATAAATATGTCAAAATATATACTTTATAAATATTTTACATCAATAACTTTTAATTCTACCTCACACAAACTTAAGCCACTTAACTTACTTACTCGTTAAGAAGTAGGACGATGTTTTACCTGAAATAAAAAAGAAATTAATAAGCAAAATGATATTTCAAAAACATTCACAAAATTATATCAAACTATTTCCGATGCAACATTCAGAACATTATTTCATAAAACGTAAGAAAGTTTACGCAAGCACTTAGTAATAGCATTTTTTGATAAGCGAATTTATCGTAATAGTGACAAAAGTATAGATTGATAATATTTTTGTCATTGTTACTTATATAAGTAAATGGCAACATGCATAACGATTGTTCGAAATGGGTTGTTCATATAAATGGACAACTTTAATTTCAATTGTAATTTTATCATTGAAGGTAATTTTTTTACTTCCCTTAAGGCATAATTATTTTTGCAGTTTATTTGTGAATATTCACTAATGATATTTAACATTTACAGGGCACAGTTTTATGCCAAAATTTAGGCGGAGGACAAAAATGTCAGGTCGAAAATGCGAATAGAGAGCAGAAAATTAGCAACAATGTTTCGTCTAAAGCTCAATTAATGAGCACGTTGTTCGGTGTAGCCGCAGCAAATGGAGTGTCCCCTGATTTATTGCCCGTAAAACAACCGTCGCTACCGAACGACAAGCCACAGTATCAGTGTGTAAAGGATGTTCCGAGGTCATTAAATCTTATACAACTTCCACAGAACACATATCAGGGACCTAAAGAATCCGTAATTGTAACTGGAAATCCAGCGAGCTCAGTTAGCCAACCTTCACAACCCGTTTTTGTATCATCTCCACCTGTAATGTCTTCGAGTCAATCTTATATCCCATCAATGTATTCTTATATACCTTCACCCCAAGTGAATGTATATCCAGGACCACAGACAATAAGATTGGAAAACAATCCCTGCAGTTATCCAAATACAGCTAGTATTCAGACCATACCTGCAACTTGGCAATCTCAAGCATACATGACTGAAATACCGAAAGAAACGCCAGGGTGTCCACAAATGATCTCAACGATTCCTACATTACAAGAAGAGGAAGATTCAGCAAGTATTGAAGAAATAACACCCGCATCTCGAGTTGTTTCATGTGTAGAAATACCAAATGAGTGCAAGTCTTCATTACCCGTGAATTTACAAATAAATCTGCCATCTCAAAATATACCCGCACCGAAAATAACGGTTGTATCAGCTGCACCAGCCTCTCCACCGACCGTACCTACATCTCCATACGGTCAATCATCTTATCCATTTCCATCTTACTTCCCACCACCGATCATCGTGGACAAATCAGATTCATTGAACAGTTGGTTACCCATGATATTGATAGCATTATTTGCTAATGATCGAGGTAATTGTGGAGGTGGTTGCGGCTGCACTTGCTGTTGTCCTTGCAGTAACTCAAACAGTGCTATACCTATTCCATACCCAATACCTATGCCGGTTAACAACCCTATTATAAACACATCAAGAGGTTCAAAAGCTAAATTTCGTAAAAGTAAAATGCAAACATCTGTTTGTAATAAAGACAATGATGATGAAGATGACGACGACGAAAATGACAGTAAAGAAGATCATAATAATTAATTGTTGACTATTTAAGCTACCTAATTTAAATTCTAAATTATTTTGATTAATTAAAAACAGAAGATAATATTTGTGTTTTATATTATTGTTATTTTATTTGTAGACTGAAGAATGAGGATGTTTAAATGGACAAAATGAGTGTAATAAAAAACCTATTCGTCGTTATATAAAATCTATGATTATTAAAATTTGTCTCCCCTCTTAAAACCCGTAATAAAGCCATAGATTCTGATTTTATTAAAACAAACAACTGATCACGAGCGATTAAGCGAAACCTAAATAAACTTCCAGCTAAGCCAAATGCAAAAGTAGATCGATAACAGCCACACCGGTTACGATAATAATGTTTATTTTAGAAGCACGTGCGATTGCTTTGCATGTGTGATGTAACTGATCAGATTAGATTGGAGATCAGACTGCCGGTGACGCAACGGTATAACAATAAAACCTGGCTGCCCCAATATCACAATATTAATAGCACACAGTAACTCAAATAAACATTGAAGATTACACAATTTTGCAAAAGTAGGAATGAAAATTCTTATCTTACATTGTTGCGTTGTCGTTCTCACACTGATATGCATACAGGTAGAGCATGTAATTTGATATTCAATGTTATTTGTGATTCATTTACAATAAACAATATTATATTCTTAACTATCTAACTTTTCGTAAAAGTAGTTGTCATTATAAGTACGATTATCTGTTGTAAATTTTTAATAAATAATTACGTCATACTTTACTTCCTTAAATTAAATTTAAAAAATGTGTCAACCAAAATTAACTAGGTTTGAGGAAATGATTATCATCATAATATAACCAATGCTAATGAGCATAGAACTTTCTAATTAACATTTCATTACAATAACCTATTTTTGATTACAGGAAGAAGTATCATGTCAAGTAATGTACCCATCGTATGGCGGGATGCCAAATTGTGACGACGGGGATGACGACCTCGGCCTCTTACTGACCGTCTTACTTTTCGCTGCGAAACAAAGAAGTAATAGTTTTGACAGATACGGATATGGTGGATGCGGCTGTTGTAACAATTGCTGTAGAAACACCCAAAAGACCATCCCGATACCGTATCCAATTCCGATACCAACTAATAATCCTATAATTTACAAGTCACAGTCCAGCGAAAATGATAGTGATACAGATGACTGTAATGATGGTACAGCTCAAGGTAGTCAGAAATCAAGTCAACATGAAAGTTCTGAAGAAGAGGAAACTACGAAAACTACCAGCGTAAAATACAAACCGATGCTAGTTTCAGAATCAGCTGAAATCTCTATGGATTAACGAAAATGTTAAACATAGTATTTTTTACTATTTTGATAGTTACTTTTGTAAATTTAAAACAGGAATAATAATAAATTATTATTAAACTAATGCACATATTTTATTCCATTTCAAACCCATCTTGTTATGTTTTTAACCGACTTCAAAAAAAAGGAGGAGGTTATCAATTCGGCTGGTATGTTTTTTTTTTTTTTATGTATGTACACCAATTACTCCGAGGTTTCTGAACCGATTTACGTGATACGTTTTTTGTTCGATGCGGGATGGTGTCGAATTGGTCCCATAAAAATTTTATTCGGATAGGCCCAGTAGTTTTTATTTTATGAGCATTTTTGTCTGTATTTGTAAATGTTGCAAGTGCAAGTTTGAAGTCGGTTGTTTTTAACGCAGTTATCACTTGTTAGGAATAATAATTAAAATGTAAAGAAAACAACACTACCATATAAAATTAATTCATATGCTTACGTGTATAATGGTGTCTAAGGATAATAAAAAAATCATAAAGCGATAGCATGATACTTATCCTCTCACCTCTGTATAGTGCTTCATAATTCAAGATACCTATAGAAATAAGAAGTTTCCACTTCCACATGTATAAAATCTACAGCATGATGATTTTAACATGCTACCATATTATATTGTGTTATGTTTAAATTGTAGTTCATTCAATAATTGTTATTAATTAGAAAATATCCAATGAAAATATTTCAATAAAATGTTATGAACTAATTATACGTTATGGTAGTATCAGTAGTATGTTTATGTGTACTAAATGACTTCATTGATAACTATTTTTTGAAGACGTAAAATAATCCATACTAATATTATAAATGCGAAAGTAACTCTGTCTGTCTGTCTGTTACTCAATCACGCCTAAACTACTGAAACAATTTTCATGAAATTTGGTATGGAGATACTTTGATACCCGAGAAAGGACATAGGCTACTTTTTATCCCAGGAAAATGACGCAATCCCGGAAATCCCACGGGAACGGGAACTATGTGGGTTTTTCTTTGACAACGCGGGCGAAGCCGCGGGCGGAAACCTAGTGTAAAATATATCCTTTGATAGGTATAGCTACAGTGAAACTAACATGGATATGTCTATATTTTTTCAAAGGATTTTTTTTTCAAATTAAGTATTTTTAAAGGCTATAGGCCTTCTAGACTATTTTATTTTATCAACTCTACAAAAAGAGTAAGAAGTGGGCATAATAATTACTACAAGAAACTGAAATGTGAAATATACCCCGAAGTGATGTTTAGGGTTCCGAATCACAAAAGGAAAAATCAGAACACTTTTAGGATCACATTGTTGCCCGTCTGTCCGTCTGTGTGTCTTTCAAGACCTTTTTCCTGAAACAGAGAATTTTATATCAAATACTCGGGTCTACCGTTCCTTGAAAATGTGAGAAACAATTAACTTCTAAGCAATTGCAATCAAGCTAGAGCCGTTTATGGTAAAAATATTTCGACATCCGCAAGGGAATAAGAACCTACTAGCCCAGAACAGAGAATCTTGAAATTTGGTACGAAGCAACGTCTTATAGTGAAGGTGAAAAGCATCAATTTAAAGTTACAACATAATAATATGTATATGATAAAAAAACAAGCTTGTACGGAACCCTGGGTGAAATAATCCGACTCGCCTTGGCCGATGTTTTATACCTACGAGAGTATGGAGAATGCTCTGTTTAGAGAATTTAACAACTAATTAAAATTATTGAATTCACCAGCAATAAAGAACTATAAAATGTTTACCAAAGTTTTGCTTGTAAAAGTACAGGCTGGGAGTTTTCTGAGTAGTGAATTCATTAGTTGAGCAATTTACAAAATCTCTGACCTGCATATGTATACCTAATTAGTTTACGTTATTGTGATTACTCTAATATGTAAAATATTTAGTTCACACATTTTTGTTACGTTTAAAATAGGTTCTAATATGCATAAGGAACACGTTTTACATTTTCTTTAAAAGCATCTCCAAAATTATGCAACTGAAACAGATAAAACAATATAAACGTGATAAAACGAGAAAATAATCAGATGTAGTAATTGATAAGCTACTTGCAACAACAGATAACCGCGTGAAGATTACATAACATATTAATACAAAATATATAATCATATGTACTTATTGAAACATGCGCATTTTATATCTTTTTACAATGGCTTCCGCCATATTGTTCACGGCTCTCTTAATATATCTTCACACTTATGTAATGAATTAATCTTATTGTACTTATTTATATTTATTACTATTGTGTTGTGTATGGAAGTTTATAATATATTTTTTCTTTTTTGCAGACTTGCTTTGGGCAGCAAAGCAATTTTTTTAAACAAAATAATTTTGGTAAGAAGCCACTTGAATCACCGCAAAGCAGTCCAAGTACATCATTTCTGAAGAACTTTACTGGACATGGAAATATTGGGAACACGGCTAATTTTCAAGGAAGCCAGCAATTACCGGGAAATAATCAGCAGTCGAACAATCCTCTAAATGCTAGAAATACCCCACCCGAACAACCTTTTAATTTACAACAATCAATGGCAATGCAGAAAATGAATATGCAGTCGTTAACAAACTTGCAACAACAACCTAACAACTTGCCTAAAAACTTACCTGGTGCTACACCGTTCAATACGCCAGTTCCTGCGAACATGCCTTCTTTAAGTTTATCAGAACCAGTACAAAATTACAATATGCTCTCGGCTCCAGCAATTAATCCACTACAAGGGCAACAAATGTCCTATAAATTGCCCTCTCAGCCTAGCATGCCTATGCAATATTCATTACAAACACCTCAAGCTATTCCGTCTTATTCCGTGAACTCAAATCATGGAATTTCTTCAACTCCAGGATGTTCCACACCTGTCACAATTCCATTAGTCATAGAAGCTTCACAAATGTATAGTCCTGCCCCAAGTTTCAATCCCTATTCATTTTCTCAGCCATCTGTTTCAAACTATTACCCAAGTTTCGATCCTAGTCAAAGTATTATGATAGGACAAAATGATATTATTTTAAATACACAGGATCCTCTGTCTTCGGCGTATCTTCCAGTACTTCAAACAAGCTCACCACAATACAGAGTAGTTCAGAGTTATCCAATAAATACAATAGTCACCTCTGATCTCAGTCAGAACTCAAAATCATCAACTCTGAAAACAATACTTCCTCTGTTAATTAATTTATTGAAGGAAAGGAACTCTTGCCCATGCCATCCCGGCTGTGACTGTGAGTGTAAGAAGAAACGAGCAAAGAAACCTCAAATTTCAAGCAGTTATTCCAAACAAAAGAAATACCCGCTTAGTGAAGATGGTCCAGCTATCGAATTATATTCTGATGAAATGGAGACAACTAGGAATGTAAGAGAACCGAAATTAGCTGGAAAATTAAAAAATAAAATTCCTGACGTGAGTACAGAAGCTCAGGATGACGAATCCTTGGAGTATCATGAAGAAGATGATAATGAGGACGAGTCAAAGTAAATGTTGTTAGATTAGCTAATTTTATTTATTAAATAAATTATTTTGTTTTTCATAAAAAGTATTTTATTTTTCTCCTTGTACTTATTTAATTATGTTTAATCTTTCTTAAAGCAGTGCCATTAAAATATTTAATAAGTAATTAATTTAACAATTTGGGGAGAAGTTAAAACGACGTCTATACGTCATGCTTGGTAGTATGCATGTATTAAATATCTTCTTCTTCCCTTCAATTGGAATATCTGAGTTTCTTTCATTATGTCTCTTAGAGCCCAAGTCTAAGTCTAACCCCTTATATTTACAAGAAATATCTTGAGCACGTACTGTATAGATATCTTCGTCTGACGGAATTACTAACATGAGTCACAAAATACGGTTCGCTTTGTTTATTTTACACTCAAATCTATGTTCAATTTATTATGCTAGACTCAACAAAAGCACTCACACAAAGACATAATGTGAAAAGATAAAAATTATGTATAAATTCGCGTTGCTTGCATCATTTATATAATATTCTCTTCATAATATTTACACGATGGGTTCAGCTGTTTGGTTTCTTTCGTTCATCACTATTGTTATTTTGAATGTAAGTGTTTGTTTTATTCATACTTTCGCATGGGAATTACTTACTTAATCATCACCATTGAAACAATTATTAGTTAGGTATATTATCTATACATAATATAATAAATCTGTAGAAGGGTCAATTCTGTACATTGAAAATATTGAAAAAATAAATAGTAGGGGCTGTTACTGGATCGATACCAAACCCAAATATGTGATTAAAAAAATTTTTGTCTGTCTGTCTGTATGTAAAGACATCACGTGAAAACTAACGGTTCGATTTCGATGAAACTTGGTATAATTATACCTTATTATCCTGGGCGTAAAATAGGATACTTTTTATCCTGAAAAAATACGTAGAAAAAAAATTAATCTTAATTTTTCAGTTTTATCCATAGACGTTGTTCTGTAGAACCGCGAACACACGTTGCGTATTATTATAGGCCTAGCCGTATTTGGGTCCAATAGATATTTATAAGATGTCATTGTCAGAGTTACTCAAAATGGAAAAATAAACCATCCACGCGAAGACCGACATCCGCGCGGACGGAGTCGCGGGCGGAAGCTAGTTTAGATATAATTTTGAAGTAGAATATGTTAATCGCAGTATTTTTCAAAACATCGTTTTTATTTTCAATTTTGCATTTGTAGGTCACTGCGAGCTCGTTTAGATCGAGCATCCAATCACAGAGAAAAATTTAGTTATTCCATGCCGTTGGATAATGGACGTGGTTGGCTCTAACAGATAGAATCGTACCTACTAGCTCTCAAATTTCGAACACTTATCTACATAATACATAATATTTTATACATAGAATTTAAAAACTAAAAGATAAATTATTTATAGGGTTTAAGTATTACGATTCTTCTTGGGGGAATCAAATTTTCAAAAGTTCAACATTTTATATTAAAACTAGCTGTTGCCCGCAGCTTCGCCTGCGTGGAAAAGAAAAATTTTCATAATACAAACTTTCATCCCCTATTTTACCCCTTTAGGGGATTAATTTTCTAAAATCCTTTCTTAGGGGACGCCTACGTTATGACATCTACCTGCATGCCAAATTTCAGCCCGATACGTCCAGTGGTTTGGGCCGTGCGTTGATAGATCACTATATCAGTCACCTTTGAGTTTTATATATATAGATTAAATCTTCTGAATAACCACAGAAAAACATCACTGTTTTCAAATGTTTTTCCTCTTTTACATTATTAATTAACGTCCGAAATGACCTCAACAGTTCTCCTCGCGTAGGATGAAACTTTAAAAAAATGGAAAACTAATTAATTTCATACGTAAAAAGCTATTGATTTGATTTAATAATTGCTAGAACTGATTTTAAAATGAAGTAACATTATTATAATACTTAAATTTAATTAGTAAATTGTTAATTGTTTTAAAAATAGGCTTAAAGATCTTAAAGATTAATTTACATATTTAGTTATTTACATATTCAAAGATGCATTATTATTCACTGTTGCTTCACTCTCATTGGTCGGAGCGTGATGTGATGCCTTCCTCGATAAATCATATTTATGGACTATCTAATAGAAAAATATTTTTTCAATTCTTATTTCTGAGATTAGCTAGTTCAACCATTACCAAAAAAACACTTCAGCTTTATTAAATAAGTATAGATTATATTTTAATCCTACTTGTAACTCAAAGGTAACAGATGTCAATGCCTGCAGTTGTGGTGGCTGTGCAAATGCGCCTGCGCCTCTGCCTACAATAGTTCCCATACCGTACGCTTACAATTACAACCAAGGGAACAATGTGAGGGAAATCTTACCGCTCCTGATGTACATTATCGCAAAAAGGGATTGAAATTTAAAGTTTGTAAAACGTATGAGTCACAAAAATAAAGATAATCTTAATTAACTCTTTGTAAAACGTATGAGTCACAAAAATAAAGATAATCTTAATTAACTAATTTATTTAAAAAATAATTTACATTCTACTTAGAATTAAAATCTCATTGTTTAGACGAAATAAAAGTGTGTGAGTTGTAACATACTTCTGTATAATAATAAAGTTTTTGCGGAATTTTACGTGTTTTATTTATGTGCGTAAAATTAAAATTATATTTTAAATTATATTATATTGTTTCGAAACATTTAAAGAACAATAATTATGTTAGTAGTGTGAAAATTGCAAGAATTTAATATTTATTTACGCAATTATTATTGGATATTGTAACGTAGGTACTAAGAAATGTGGACATCAGATTACTTAATTCGATAATACATAATAATATTATGATATAAAACGTACAGGGCAATCGAATTAACAGTACAAATATACAAACATGTCGCCTTTATGGTGGTTTTGCTGTACATTTTCCCTTTTGGCCAATCTCGATGTGAGTTATTAGTTTTATTCTATTACAAACATATTCTGTCTCTATATTTAGAAATATCGCTGTTACTATCGTCAATTTCTAAGATATATTCTAAAGGTAGTAGGTATCTTGTTGGAATTTGCGTAGGAGGACTTTGGGAATCTTAAATTGAGATTTTTTTAAAGAACTGTTAAAAAGTCAATTTAGTTCGAGTCAGTTCTCCGCCGAATACATAGTTTAATCACTGAAAATTACATTTTAATTATTGCGCTATGTTTGCTAGTGTACCTACATTGCTATGTTCGTCAATAATTTAACGGAAGAGCGGAATTTATGCTCAATCAAATTGGGACGTCCAAATCACTGAGTTTATAACGTAAT
The DNA here is from genome assembly GCA_907164665.1 of Colias nastes. Classification (NCBI taxonomy): domain Eukaryota; kingdom Metazoa; phylum Arthropoda; class Insecta; order Lepidoptera; family Pieridae; genus Colias; species Colias nastes. The sequence goes on from CAJQZM010034391.1 coordinate 35,977, forward strand.
AGAAAATTATGGCAAACTTGACGATAAAATTCCTGAACTTTAAGGAACGAATAAAAACAGAGCCCTGTTGAATATATAATGGTATTTCCAATTCTACTGGGTACCAAAATGAGGAATACAAGACATATATCTAACAGACATTTCAGGATTCTTTGTGATTGTAAAAACATAAATGTAAACTTAGCTGTAAAATTTATTTAAATAAATATCCATAAGTAGTAGGTACGCTTTGAGTGAACAGAATTTTTTAAAATACTATTAAAACTTTATAGTATGTGTTACATTTTAACCTTTATCAATTTATTTTACGTGAAAATCTACTCCATAAATACACAATACATGGTATTGTTCTATACAACTAGACTATAATAATTGACAGTAGCCTATAATAGGATTATAACCTTTATAACGTATAATTCCAGGTGTTCGTAGCATCTCAATGTCCAGGATGGTACGACAATTCCGCAGCTGGTTACCCAGGCTACCCACCTTATCCCATAGTGGTCAAATCAAAAGAGAAGAACTCATGGAAGCATATCCTCCCCATCATTCTGCTGATGATGACTGATGGTGGATTCGGAAACTCTTCTCCAGGGTACGTCAATCCAGGACCCTGTTGTTGTAATGGCTGCTGCTGCTGCAGTAATGACAGCCCAATTCCCATACCCTTTCCCATTCCAATCGGCATAAATAACCCTATTGTTTGTTAATAAACTTATTTTGCCATTACGCTTTGTTTCATTTTAAACACTGATAATTGAAGTATGGCTAAATTAAAAAGGAAATATTTACACTATTCACAAAGATTATTCAATGATTTGATCTTGATGAGAATTTGATGATTTGATATCTAATGTAAAAAAGTAAATCCGCCAAAACATTAAAAACTACCTAACATTATGCATACTAGCCGGAACTTGGCAAAGTTTTTATAACAAGCAGAAGTTTTACCTTGAATGTAATGTATTCAGAAGTCCACAATAAATTAAATTTCACAGGTGAAATATTAATTTAATAATTTTAAGAGCCACTTTTATTGTAAATACGTGTTTATCCATACATTTTAACATTTCACAATGGTCGTCAATAGTACATGCTTTGTACATGCTTTGTTTTGAAATCATTACTATAAAAAAGAATGCAATACCTAAACTTGGTCAATGATATTTCAAAATGGGGTCACTAAGGATAATTATTTTCGTAGCGGCTATTTCAGTGGAGGTAAAGTATCGTAAAAAATTTTTTTAAAGTGTTTTCGACGGTACAATAATGAAAAAAAAAACTCTTTTAGGTCTACAATGTAGCCGCTCAGTGTGGTCGCGTGGAGTATCTTTCGCAACCGTCATCTGCTGTAGCTACAGCCACACCAATGATCCAGCCAATAAGCCAATTCATTATACCGGCGATAATTAAACCACTGTTATCCTTTGAAAGTTCTTCTGAGCGAGCACCAGCTTCGCACGACTACAACCAGCAACCAAACTATCCACCATATCCTCCGATGAATTATATGCCACCAATTATCTACGAAGATGACGACGACGACGATTGGCACCATCTGCTCTACTTCTTACTCTTTGCAATGAGAAACAAAGGAAATTCAGGTGGTTATGGCTCGTACCCTGCACCGATGCCTTATACTTTCTACCCTGTTCCTACAGGTTTTGGATATAATGACAACAGATGCAGTTGTGACGACAATAATTCGGGAAGTAATGTTAATTACATTCCATACCCTGTGCCTGTTCAGGCCTCGTGTGGAATCATGGACTCTACTCAAAGTTATGGAGACGATATCACTATCATGCAATCATCAGCGATACAAGCTCTGAATGGAAGGGACAATGAAGTCACCTTACATATCAGAACCGATTAATAAATACGCAATTGGAATCCTTGTAATATTCTTGAAATAAAATTTGATTCATTGCATACCTTACGAGTTTTAATTTTTAACGTGAAATAAATATAAGAGCAACAGCTAATAATGAAATATTTTATTTATGGATGATTGAACCATTTTTTAATCTCTAGATTTAATTAATTACTTTTCACGAGCAGATGTTATTCCAAATCAGAGGTCGAAAGGGTTCTAAATATGAAATCATTAATTTTGATTTTACCTAATAACATATTTTTTTCATATTTTACTAGTTGTACAAATAAAACCTTTCTGGGGAAATTCTAGAGTTTAGCAAACATTAAAATAGGTATAGTTACCTATTTAAAAAAAATTGTGTATATGTCCTTCAAACTTAAAAAAATACAATACAACCATATTACATGAATACATGCATAACGTTTTCTCACGGTTCTATTACGTTCTATAATATACAAATATTGACAATGGTCAATGGTGTCTGTCCTCTACGTTATCAAACATACTGAGAACTCTTGAAGATTGTGCAACTATTTCAAAACTTCAAAATCATCACAATAGCAAAACTATACTGGAGATAGACAACGTAGATACAAATGTTTACTAGTTTTACTTATATAAATGAGTGTTCATATTTTTGAATCATTTCAATAGGCTTACTGAGTACGTAGCAATGATTGGAAAAATTCTTCTAGGACTCCTCTTGTGGAAGGTAAATATATTTTAATTAAGAAAATAGATATGACTATACAATAACTAATACAAGTTTAGTTTTTTTTCACGGTTGCTGGAAGGCGCTATCAAGGATGCAGTTCAGGCTACGGGTATGAACAACCAGGATATGAATATGGTATGGCCAACTACATGAAATCCTCGGCTTATAACCCAGCTACATCAGTCCCGAATAACCAGCCAATAGTCATCATCATAAAAGATGACGACAAATTCGACTTACGTGATTGGCTGGAAATTCTGCTAGCCCGTGGTGACAACGATGCTCCCACATACATCCCTTACCCAGTCCCTGTACCATGCTGCTCATGTGGAATGGCAAACTGTTGCCGCAACTAAGACTGCATTGCAGCTTGCAGATCTAATAACGCTGCCGTATCAATCAAAACAGTTCTCAAGAGATGATTGCTCGTATCGATTGTGCAAAATATGAATAAATATAGTGAGAATATGCAGCCTTATTCTGTTTTATTTATTAATTTAACCTGTTAAAATCATTGAGCTTTTGTGATTGGTATTGCTATGTGCACAAAAATCTGAGATAAGGTATTTTTGTATTATGAAAATTATCAATGAAATAATTTTCAATCGAAATGTTAATTAAGCAAGGAGAATCCTGTTAAATAGATGTAATATCGATTTCCTCGAAAATGTTATTAGCAAGCTTTGAAGGGGTTTTGGGGACTAGGTACAAATTGATTTAGAGAGGTTGTCTTACGAAAATTACATTTATTTTCAACATACATAATATATACACTCGAGCAATCTTGTTTAGAATAAAATAAATATAGTATAAAAATCTTAATAAAAATACTAAATAGTAATAAACTCATGAAATTATTGTATTGTCATCGATCAAAGTCGAGTCAAAAGGAGTAGGACAGTCGGTTACACACAAACATATAAGTGAAGTCTGGGTGAAGCTCATAAAAGCGTGATAAAATAGTCTCTAATTAATGATAAAAAATATATTCATATTTATTGTTAACTCACTAATTAATCCTCAAAAATATTTTGATATTTATTATTAACTTTCTTACTAAGTCAGTTATTAATATGTAATAAGATTAACTCAATGTCTAATATGTATCTAATTAACAATAATCACCCTAAGATTCGTATCTAGCTTGTACAAAAGTTTGAATTCAGAAATTTGTTCATAATTAACTCTACAGCTGTTTCGCTAAATATTTAATCTTGTAAATATCAAATACACGAGGTAATGAATTAGGTTATATCTTGTGTTAGAAGAGATTAAGTTTTGTGATAACAAAGCAATATTAGGTTGAATGTATATTTTGATCTTGGTAGCATTTGTAGAGCTTATTTTACTGATTTAGTAAATATTATATATTATAGTTATCAAGAAAATAGTAAAAATATTGTAGATTTTCATTTCGTCATTCGGTTACGGCTTTAAAAATATAGATATTGAAAAAATTAATATATTTCCTTTTAAATGAATGATCTAGTTACGTTAATGTCTGCGGCTTTTTATAGGTTTCCTCGTCTGATGCCTATTAAATATTAAATCTAATTTGAAAAAAATGTTTCTTGTAAACATTTTAAATGAGCTGCAATTAAAAAATCGAATCGACTTAGGAAATCAAAACCTAACGAGCATTTTCCAAGAAAAATAAATATACCTAGCTAATGGAATAAAAAAATTAAAATTGCTTACTTACTAGGTTAAGACCTTCTGACCGCCTTCTTGGTACAGTGGTTGACGCGTGAGCGTAACACCGAGGGGTCCTGGGTTCGATTCCCGGTGGAGACGAAGAAAAAAAAATGTCTCGGTCTGGCAGGACACAGAAGGCTGATCACCTACTTGTCCCTAAAGAAAATCGATCAGTGAAACAGATGTATAATGCATCTGCCCCTTACCCCACTAGGGGACATGGGACTTCACACTTTACACTAGGTTAAGAAGTTATTATTTTCAATTGAAATAAAACTCTATGTAACTTAGAATAGCTTCTACTTTATCATTACCGTGAAATACAATTTATTTTTATTGTAATAGAATTCTAACTATTTTGATTCTATCTACGTGCTCTTGTTGACACATATACCTATTTACGAAATCCGATGCATTGCTAAATATTATAGGACAAGGACATAGAGTATAATATAAAAGGAAACAATTTCTTTGAATTTCATAAAAATCGAAATGGCTTCTATGAAAGTTACAATCCTCTTTGCTTTATTACTCATCGTCAAGGTAGGTTCCAATTTACCAATTATTGTTTGTAAAATTGTTTTATATAAAACAATGAACATTATTTTTAGATTAATGAGTAAGCAGTCTAATATGCATCAACAACATGTATACTTAATTTGGTTTTTATTTCAGACCGTCTTGGGCAACTGCGGCCCATACGGACATGGACCCTATGGCCATCCCGCTATATACAGAGACAATGACGACAACGATCTAGATATTCTGCTGCCGATTCTATTGATGGCTCTGCTCGGAAATGGTGGCGGTTTCGGAGGAATGGCCCAGCCTCCAGCCCCAATCCCCATCCCAATTCCTTACGCTGGTGGCTTTAACAACTGCGGTTGTGGCGGCTGCGGATGCCAGCGATGCTAATATTTTTTTTTCTTTTTAATCATAAATTTTGCAGTTTACATTTTCGGCCAGTGACATTGAAACCTATTAAACCTCATTTAAAAAGACCCGCCCTAAAACTGTTCGGATTTGTTTATGCTACACTAAATCACGTTTGTCTCGAATTTAAAGGCATGCAAGCCTCAGCGAAAATCTAAATAATCGATTACCAATCTGTATGAGATTGCTTCGACCGGATTTAGAAATATATTAGATGACACATTTCAGCGAAAAAGCTTTATATCTTTTTTATTGGAATCTTATATTTTTGTCACTATTACGTTTATGGTTGAAAAAAAAAGAATTAGCATATTGAAGGCACAAATGCAAATATATTTTAATAGTTTGGTAAATATTTTTAACAAATTATGGAAAATATTTAATTTAATATACCAAAACTGACGAAGATAGTATAGATAGAAAGTGTAAATTGTAATCTAATAGGAATCGTATTTTTATATGCCTGTTTTCGAATGCTTGTGTATAAAAAGCCATAATAAATATCTTATTTTTATTGGACTAATTTAATTTCAACCCGAACCTATTATCATTTATAATTTACATGTTAAACTTTTAATCGTATTGAAACCATCAAAACATAACATACATTTAATAATTAGGTTATAATGTGAAATGTTTTACTTATTTCCGATAACATACGTCTTATAGTTATTTCGCCCCAAGTTGCAACAAAATAATGTAATTTATTTTGTAAGTTATTATGTATAGCTATAAAAGAATATATTTCTGTGAATATGTTGTTATTAATTACTAAGATATAGGTCACTGTAGACAATTTGCATTGTTCAATTATCTTAATTGAAACAAAAAACAATTGTTCTATTTTCTATTATTTACATTTGTGAAATGATTTTCTTGTTACTATTACACACATCAAGATGCTATTGATATGGCTTATCGTCGTGATTGTTACGAAAGTAAGTTTCCTATTAAATTCGTTACGTTGTAGTGTGTGTCCTAGCTATTCATAGTTTATTTTCTATTGTTTTCACAGGAATATGTGAGTGGTGTTACAACCAACGTTTGGAAAGAAAGTGCTAACGTGCAAACAAGTCTGAAGCAAAAAAAGAACATTCACCGCACACCGTGCCGCAATTATTTGAAATCATCAGCGAAAGAAGGGTCAACTTTATCGCCTTTCGAACCACGAATTTCTGAAACTATTTTCCCAGAAACTATATATCCTATTTCCATATTAGATTCTACACAACCTTACTACTTTTTATCACAATTTCGAGATAGCATTACGGGCCCGTTCGAGAATGATGTAAAACAATCTTATAACTGCCTTTCATCGAAATCAAACGAGTGTCAACAAGATACTTGTAGTTACTTTGTAGATAATTGCAAGAGAAATAGTCGATACAATTTCAAAAATCAAAAATTAAAAAATATGAATCAAATTATTGGCAAAAATAATTCGAAAGAAACTCAAAAGTGTGAAGATAAAAACTTAAAAAATTATTCATCTTTGTTAAATGAAAAATTAAACAAGTATCCGGAATCTTCTCTTCCGCTTACAATTAACGTTAATATTGAAGTTCTTAAAAATGATATACCGCACAGGAACGATGATGTTTCAAATGATATTTCTGATTTTGTTGATGAAAATCGAAGCGATGATGATATCTCAGGGGACGCAACATGTGAAATAACAGATTCAATGTCTTACAATTTCTCTTTAATCGAAGAGACAATAAATATGGGAGATATGCCACAATACGATGAACAAATTGTACCACCACCACTCTATAACTATGCAGAATTTGAAAATACTGTAACCTCATATATATCTGAAGATGAAAGTGAAAAGATATATTGTAATAACGCTATATGCATCAACTCTCTGAAATTAGACGATGCAATTCTTGAAAATGATGACTGTATAAAAGTATCATCTGAATCCGCGTTTCTAAACTATAACAATATTGATTTATCTACAGAAAGTGCAGTTACATCATGTCCTGATTACTAACTTATATAATCATAATTTAAAAAAAATATTATTAAATTATTTAATAAAGTGTGTTACCAAATAATCGATGTTTTAATTTATGCGTGCAATAGTAACATATCTATTGGAACAAATTTATATAACAATCAAATGATTACAATACATTGTACACACTGATTACATAAAAACTAATAATAGTTCTATATTTCACTGATAAGCATTTAATTTAGGTAACGCATCAATTTCCTAGGAAAATAATTTGAAATGTGTGTTATAAATAATTGTGATAAAGAGTATTGTTTACACTTCAGCATGGCTGTTCGTGAAAGAGTGGCCTTATTTATTTTTATAGCCATGTATTTATTGGTAAGTTTTTAATATATTAATGTTTTATAGCTGCAATGATTTTCGGAATTATATTTCATTTAACTTAGACATAACTTTATCTATTGCAGATAAATAGTGCTAATTGCTTGCCGAGAAATTTATCACGGGCCCAAAAATTAGAAAACAAATTAAAGAAATCCATAAATATTAACTCAACAGAACCAGGGACAAGACCGAAGCTGAGAACAAATTTAAAGAACGTAAATACTCCAGCGAGGACAATGAATAATGCAAAACATGAAAATCTATGCGAAAAATTCAATTTTCCTGAAATCGAGTACCCTACCGCTTCCGAACCCAATATGCCTTTTCATTTTCGAGAAAGTGCTAAAAATTTCCCTCAAAAATATAATTCTCCTAAAGTTAAAAGTAACAAATCCCCATACCCTATTTCACATGCAACAAAAAGTAATAAAAATAGGAAGGCAGGTAAAACGCAAAATTACCCACTACGTCAGGGGCCTGAAAATAAAACAATGGCTGAATTTTCATCAGCTCCCAGTTACAGAGATATAGGTGTATTTCCTGAAGTTGAATATCCACAGAAAGCAAACGATATTTGGCAACCAAATTATTGGAATTGCCCTCCAAAAGTTGTAAAATCAACAGTAGAAAGTACTCAAAATAAAATAAACACTGATTATAAAGCAGCTCATAGAGCCAGTTCACAATCATCTTATACAGCACGAAAGGGTAAGAATTCAAAAAATATTAACAAAGCATCCAAAAAAGTATCAAACCAGGCAAATAGTTTAAAACATCAACCTGATGCAACGAACTATGATTTTGGACAAAAGGAATTACAATTTTATGATACAATAAAACCTGAAATTAATATTAATTCTGAAAACGTCTATACGGCTACACCAATGCCACAATGTGTACAAAAGGAAGATCTAATTAAAACCGCATTGTATGCAAAAATATACGCCAGTATCGCGAACAAAGCTATTGCATCAATCAAAAACATATTAAAGTCTGATAAATCGAATACAACTACAGATTATTATAGTTTACCTAATATGAAGGAAAGTGATATACTAGAGGATATATTACGTTATTCACATTCCAATTCGGACGACTACGATTTTTATTCGTTGTTCCATAACAATTACTATGCAACGACACAACGAACACCACATGAGCTTTCTTGCGAAGTAGCTGATAATATAACACAATCGTGGATAAATTGTTTTAGTCCATTAACCGAGAAACCAGAAATAATTGCTGATTTTCAGCAGACTCTATCAACAAAAAGTTCAAGTGATTCATGCAATATAAACCATTACTCACAATCTATTATATTAGATACAACAAGTTCATCACACTTGACAGACGTTATCAATACAAAGCCAGACGCCACAACATTATCACCACGTGCGTTTATTTACGATGACAGAAAGATATATGATAAAAATAATGCGTCGATCCTCGGGCAGAGTAACGAATGTGATGTCAGAACGCTAGATAAAGTTGTTGTAGTATCATGTAATAATGATACAGATTCTAATAAAACACACAATGATAGAAGCGATAAGAATACCATCAACGATGAGCATGTAACTTTTAAATTAGATGATGAGTTTACGACTGATGTATACCCAGAAATAAAAGAAAACGATGCGTTTGTGTTGAGTACGGCTGCCCCATTTAAAATGTCTTTAGACGATCCATCTTGGGCTAATTCTGAGATTATCGATCCGTATAAATCAGTATCTTACCCCGATGAACTTGAAGAATATTACATAGCAGTTGGATAAACGGATTGCAATAAGTTTTACAATATTATTTAGATGTCTATGTTCCAGTGGTTAAGTCTTAATTACTAAGCTCCTTGTTTGCTTAAATATTATGTTATGTATAATTATTTATGAATAAAAGCTAATTGTTGATCAATTTCTATTTTTAATCTAATACCGTATGTGTCGTCGAAGTGTCTAGAACAATTAAAGGTATTATGATAAGTAGGCATTAACCCAAACATACCACGTTTGCTCTAAATTATTAACGAGTTCTCTCTCGATTCTCCACATGAACTGCAGCTGAATGGCTTCCTATAATCTAGACTTAGACTCTTTGTTTTCGCTGCTAAGAACCTTAACGGGCACAATGTTCTTATTACAGTTTTACTTGAAACAAAAGTATTACTTTTTATTTAATATATTTATTTTTTATTTTTATTTTGCTTTTCTTACTATGCAAATAATCTCGTAATGTTGTTTTATGTTTTTCGTATTTAAGACAAAAACAATTCTTTTTACAAAATCTTTAAAAACATTCTCATAATCTAGTTTTCCTTATTATAAAATATTTAGGAAACAAATATTGGGTATAGTTAAATTAAAGCGATGTCAAGTTATTTATTATGATATATTATACCTGAAATGTAAACAACAAAATGTATTATTTAATAAAAGCAAAATCTAGGTCATTGTCAACTCGACCTGACATTGAGAAAGTGCACAAATTTAACCGCTTAGACCACTCATGAATTTCTTGAGAATTTAACACGACGTTTTAATTTTTCCGCTATCTTAGTTAGAAAAATTGTAAGCGCAAAATAATTTACAAAAACCCTAAGAAATAACTTAAAAAATAACAATCAGCGGAAGCTCTCACAAAAACATTATAATACAGAGTTAATTAACTTAGACATGAATAATGACAGGTATCGAAATATTAAAAAAAACAACGCAAAAACGCGGCAAGGAAACCGGTTGGAATGACACTATGCGACCTTGGTGTTACATCATTGCGCCGGCGCGAGCGCACACTGTGCGACTGACTTACCTTTATCATTAGGAAAATAACTAAACATACAGAAAATCGCTTCACGTACAAGTCAAATTAAATTTGTATGCTGGGAATTAGTCGCCTAAAATACTAGAAAACCTGAATTTAAAATCAACATCTAGGTATGTAGAGATAGAATAAGTAAATATTCAGAACTAAGTTTGTGAATATTTAACTACAACGTTGTCAAGCTGTCAACTGTTCGAACCGAATTTTAAATTTAACGACAAGCGCAAACTTTTACTGGGTATTATTTTAGTTTCTACTTTCAATGTCGCATTATCCATATGGAATAACATGTAACTTTGTTGAAATTGTTTATTATTTGTGTCGGACGAGCGTCTTTCCAAACTATACAAGGCCAGTACGCAACGGTGTGAAACTAATCACGTATAGTTTGGAAATAACTTTTTTAGAAAGTTCTTCCAATCTATACAACAGCAGTACGCAAATACTCGCGTTACATACTTTGTAGCGAAGTAAGTAAGAATAGCGCTCCAAAATATACAGCGCCAGTACGCGTGCGGACTAATCGTGAATGTTTCGCGGCGTCTTTCCATTGCTCGCGTTTATATTAGTTATTGTATTGCTGTTTTGAAATCTATTATTAAAATGCATGTGTATTGTCTATATAATGTTGCGTACTGATCGTATATTTTTTGTATCGAGGATGCTTGTGTCTTCGTTCCCGACTATACTGCACGACTTACAATTATTGACAATAGTGCTAAAATGTAAGAATCTAATAAGTCCAGAAGAAGACGGTTGCGAGGCGACGGAGCCCCGCTTCGCGGGGCTCCTATTTTTGTGTAGTTGAAAAAAACACGAACCTAACCTAACCCATAGGTAACCCTTTTATTTTTCTAAGCTTACGTAATAATATTTTTATTCCATATTTTACTGAATCAATCAAGAAGAATAAAAGTAGATAGATATAGCTGTACAAGTCTTTGATTGCCTATATATTTATTATTTCGCTCAAGCGTAAGTGGTGTAGTAGCTATATTTAGTTATACATATTTTGCGCACTGATCGTGTATAGTTTGGAACGAAGAAGCAAGCATCCGCGTTACAAAGTATACACGATCAGTACGCAAAATTCGTGTATATATTGTAATAACAAACTTAAAAACAGCATTACAAAGTATACACGAGCAGTTTCCTATGGTTGCGTTCTGGCTATGTATAGTTTGGAAATACGCGTCGGACGAGTTGTTTATAAATGTGTAGCCACAATATAATATGCTTGGTGTACGTGCAACGAAAAGAGATAATTTATATCCAGTAATAAATGAAGCGATACAAAATATCTCTTTTCGTTTAGATAATTTAAATATTTATGAAAATCATCGTATCCTATTTTACTACTAGTCCGAACGAGATTTTTAATCAGTAGATATGTATATAAATATATATGGTATAAGTATTCTAGATAAAAGGATAAATTCTGAACTTAAAAATGATAATCATAGACCTTTAAATAAAATAATTGCGTTAAAACCAGTAGTCAGCCGGGGGTGGCTGAGTACTAGATAATGTACATATAAAAACGGGACGCAGTAGTCGGCCACTTCATTATTTAATAATTCTTAAGAAAAATAATATACTTTTTAATTGGTTACGATGCCTAAACTCTTGATAAATATAAATTCGAATACAACGTGTCATAAATATTATAGAAAAATTAAATAAGTTACCTTTTCTGCGAACGCTTTCCACTAACGAAAAAATAGCGCTCGCATCGCTTGTGGCCTCTTCAGCTGACGACGTCGGAATGAACTCATATTTAATGTACTTCGCAGCCACTTAGCAAACATGTTTGGAATTTTTTCAACAAATGAAAAGTCACAGAACCAATTTAAAATAAATTCATTGGTTAATTTCGAATAAAGAACTATTTCTATTGGTTTTAAACCGAAAAAGGCTGAGTACTGGTGCGGGGCTGACTACTAGTGCCAGTACCCTAGTCATTGTTAACTCTATCTCATTGTTAGGTAATGCACGGAATGGGCTTGCCGTAATTATGTGATCTGAGCATGTCTATAATGTATTAGGGCTACCGAAGCGTGACTAAGGTCAGTTATAGCGAATGTCGGATGTTGTGTCATTAAATTTGTATAAAATGTTGGTTTCGATGGACAGTTTTAACATTTGGGTTCGGTACTACTTATTTTTTATTATTTAGATATATATATATAAAAAACATTGATATCTTGCAGAAATAGACGGTCTTCTGAATTAAAAACAGATTCATTTTATACTTAATTTATAGAAATCTCCATAGGCATAATTACATGCATTAATTAGACTTCTCTTTTACAAAAGCGCTGGATATCTGAACAAAATTAAATATGGATATGTATATGGAGAACATTATATATAATTCAATTTATAAAAATGTTTAATATTTAGTATACGATATGACACGGCATGTTGCTGAAAATGTGAACATAAAGGATTGGTTTTAAATATTTGCCCTCAATTCTCATCCATGCAACTATAATGTCCCACGGTGAAGCGTGGCAGCAGCTAGTTGATAATGAAAGTTGATATACATGTTCATTTGGTACATATTTTGTTCTTGCTCTCGCGGATATAAATAAAACAAGAGCAACTGATTATAATAAACATAGCGACGTATTTAGGTATAAATTACGCGTAAAATGTAATCAGTCATCAATTAGTACACTTCAAGTAAGACTATTCATATTAGCTATCAAACTCAAACTCAAAACTCAAACATTTATATATTTTATTGGTTAGACTTCTTCTAAACGCACTTTTGAATCATCATAACATATTTTTAACATGTCTTACACGAACCTTACCTTGGTTCTTGGTTCAGCAAATTCATTCACCTTTGGCCATTTCATAAATTGAAAGTGAAATTTTTTCTAATACCATGCAAAAGAGCTGCATATAAAATGTCATCAATTAGTGAAACTCCACTAACATGCGGTAGTGGTATCTCTGCCAAAAATATGAAAGTTCGGATGCAAATATGATGAAGATGATTATGAAGATTGGCAAGCGGCCCGCTTGGCGCTAATCCGTCGTACCTACTACTACCTAAATCTTAATATTGCATTTAGTTTGTGATTCTATTGTCACAGATATATGACTAAACAACCATAACGGAATTCTAACACGATACCGCAATACTTTTTTCCTTATTTAATTTATCCGCATGCTGCTTTTATAGACAGAAGTTAAATAAAACAAACATGATATAATGTTTAGTATTAACTTATTTAATTCGCAAGTGAAAAAAATAATTACAATTCTAATAAAAACTGCTATGCAATCTAGAAGACAGTACTATCAATACTTCCACGTGTGTTATAGAACAGGGAAATAAATATTTCAGGGAAATTATGAGCGAAATGAGCTTTATGATTAGACCTCTACTATGAAGTAGAAAGCTCGTTATTTGTTTTTAACATAAAATAGTTGCAAAAATGTTTGTATTTTTATTATGCATGCAATATTTATCTAGCATTATTAAAACGATGGGTTGTAAAAACGTAACGAGCAATAACTAATAGGAAATACATTGTATTTTAGTTGTAACTGAGAACCCTAATGCAATTATTTTGAACTTGCCTGTTCTATAATAAATCAATTTCTATTACAATGTCCATCAGATACTCAAATGCTTCAGTGAAATGTTCCCCATTACTCACAATTATCCTATTAGGGAAGTAAATACATACGGCTTTTATTTATGTAGGGTTGGCACTTGAAAGTTATAGCCTCCTAAGGACCAAGCTAAAAAAATCCTATTCTTCATTACCACCCATTGTTCTCACCTGAGTACATAAAAATACAATATAGACCTGCCACCCAATGGTATTTTTTTATTTTTTTTATTGTTAGAGTTAAAATTTACTTGTGGGATTTTTTATCTGTGTAAAATATAGCTTATAGAATACATTTCTGAAAAAAAAAACTCGATTTATTTTGTTCTCATGTGATCACATCAGACCTAAGTGAATCCAAAAATTTTTTTATTAAAATAAGGTTTTACTTGTAGATTTTTTTATTTACTTATGTTATAAAATATGAGATCATACAAAAACCTCTACAAAGTATACAAAAGAATTAAAAACAGTTTTTCTTAAATTCTAAATGTGTAAGTTTACTACATATTAGGTAATAAAATATCTAAACTATCTGAACATATGTTAAAAAAAGAAATAAAAATATTGGAAGTACAATATTAGGAACTTGAAATATCAATGAGCTAACTAAAAATCGATTCGGAAACAAATGGTGGGTCTCCTAAGTCTTCATCACTAGGAATAAAATCTCCGTCAGTCGGCTAGGAAATCGATGATATTATCGTCACGAATAACTGAAAAAATAAGGAAGATAACTGTATATTTTGATTGCAATAGTAATTCCTGTTGACAGTTTAAATAAATTATAATCATAAAACAGGACAATTACACTCAAAATTACTGTAAAACAACAAAATAAATTATTAACTAATTAAATGTTTTATAGTCATTGACTACCAATGTCTTCAACTGAGTACAAAAAAAATGAAACTAATATTGTAAGTAACGACCAATGTTCTCACATGATCACATAAAAATTATCCGTGAATTTTAAAAATACAATATGAATTGTTTCGTTTAATTTAATTAAAATACGTTCCTGTAGTTTTTACTATTCATTTTTCAATACCAAATGAAAATCAAGTGAGAGATTAATATGATAATTAACGATTTAACTTACCTCTGTTACGTTGACCAGCCATTTTCAAAACTTTAACTAAAGTATTTTAAAATTCTGTGATTGGATAACCCATTTACCTATCAAACCTACTAGTTCAATTCAGCCAATCGCGTTACACAATGATCATAGGCAGAAAAGCGCGGTATTTTTTAAGTTATTTCGAATTTTCGATTTTGTCATCGGATGAGTACAGTGGTTGGTAATTTAGTTAAAACTTTTTGGTGCTTGGGGTTGTAATGGTGATAGTGTTTATGTACTTATATGAGGCCATTGGTCCTTAGGAGGATAGAGATACATCATCCTTTTCTTAAACTTTAATAAGCTCGTTATTTTGCTACTTAAATGTCAATTCCTCTGTCCAAACTCAAAAAATTGAAAATACTACATCACAGAATTGTGATAATTCGTTTTGGATAAATTACGTTTTGGTACATTTCAATAGAAGTTATACAATTTATGTAGAGCACCTACTCACTTTCTTTATCCAATCATTTTTTTTCGTGAAAATCTAGAAAATTTATTCAAGCATGCAAATAGAACTTAAGCTCTATATTTAATTTGATGAGAAAGTAAATGAAGCGACAGCCCTAGTCAGTCGATAATCAAACGGAGCGTACAAAATAAATCTTCATTAAGACAACATGTGGCTAGTGCGCGCTTACTCTATATAAAAGCTCTAGCAATGCCATCGTGTACATTTCATCGCTTTACAACTGTTTCTTATTTGCCTACAACTTACCAACATAAATACTTCCGTAATTCTTAATGAGATCGAATGTATGAAGCTTTTTAGCTGAATGAGATAATTAATGACATTTTTAAATTGTGTCACTTATAAATTATAGGGCAGTAATTATTCTTAATTATTGGTTAAATCTTGTTTTTTATGTAATTCCAGTGAGAATTTTATCACATCTACATCTTTTTTAATTAGTTATTAACTAATTAAAAAAGGTTTTATAAAAATCAAGTTTATACCAGTAAGTGATAATTACATAAATCTAAAAGAGAAAGTTAGTACGCATTTTATATGTTCTTCCCGTGTATTTAAATGATTATTTAAACGTTACGACTTCTAACATAATACAATTCTTTGAATTAATTTGTGCTTAATAACTCGGAAATGATGTTTGCATTTATTAACCTGTGTAAAATGTATTTTAGTTTACATAATATGCAGTAGTAAATGAGATTTTTAATTTCGTTTATAAAATATTCATCGTATTGTTTACGTTTAGTCAAATTTCCAGAATATATAGGTAGTGGTAGTTAAACTAATT
The DNA here is from genome assembly GCA_907164665.1 of Colias nastes. Taxonomy (NCBI): domain Eukaryota; kingdom Metazoa; phylum Arthropoda; class Insecta; order Lepidoptera; family Pieridae; genus Colias; species Colias nastes. The sequence goes on from CAJQZM010034391.1 coordinate 52,374, forward strand.
TTTAATTACTTTCAAACATCTCTATATTTTTTTTAATATTTATTGGAATCGCAGAATCATTAAATATAACCTAACAAGAAGAATATAGCACGTCATTATAAAATAACCTTAAATGTAAAACTAGATTAAAACTAGGCAGTCTAAGATCCGTTATTTCCAAACTGCATAAGTAGCGAGAAATAAAATGCGAGAAAAGGAAAATCCATTTTACACTTATAGTTTAAATGGCATACTTTACGAATAAAAAGATGACTTTTCTCTTGAACTTTACAAACGTAATCTGATTTTTTATATAGAAAAACGAACTTTAACGCGCCTGTAAAATTAATTAATGACTGACTTTTTGTCTTTTGCAAAGTTCACGGAACGACTTGTAGAATCGGTCATACTTTGTAATTTGATTGAAAAACTTTTGAGACTAATTATATAAAATGTAATGTTAGTTTGTAATGGACATTTACATTAACTTCATTACTAGACTTTTTTCCAAATTAATAATTCCAAATTATTAATTAGTCGTAAACAGACATAGTTTTTAAAGCCTATATAATGAACGAAATATCTCGTTTATTTGCTCTCAAGGTTACTTTCGTGTTCTGACATTTAATCTGAGTTACATCAGTCAAGTGTCCGTCAAAGTTCGTCATAAAATATGGGGTCTGGGTACTTACAGCGCACATCAAGTGTCTTTTAGTTAAATATAAAACAGAAATGTACAGTGAAATTTAATTAAATTCTTTGCTGAGTATTATTAAGCCTTGTGTTGGAATTAGTGTTCTGATCGCTGTAAGAAATACCTATGCTTACTATATCCCTTTAGCATGTTTATTAGGGAAATTACTTTTATAACATGCTTTTTTAAAGTGAAATTATTGGACCTGGACCAAATTTATATTTTATAATTCAATAAATAAGTGAGTGATTTTTAATTAACCTTTGAATCACATTGAAACGAACTTAATAATATTAATCAAACGTAAAACCGCCAACAATGAAACGTGTTTAGTGTCTATGACCATAAATTATAGACATCCATAACCTACGCATAGACAATTGACCCTTATAACACAAGACGTCTTCAAAGATCAGCATTTAGTGGGCAAGCATGCGAGGTGAGAGGCGCGGGGGCGGGCGTAGGCGCAAGGCTACTTGCACAATGCACCGATAGAGTTTTAGCTGGAGTGGAAACGTTGTTTTTATGAACTAATTAATTTAATATAAAAAACAATCCTAAAATGTTAAATACAGTGAAGTTATATAGTATCTAGTAGTAGATGCATCGATCGTTAATAAATGCGTCACGTATCTGTTCTAGATCTTTATCTGTAGTTGCTACGTAAATTAAAATAACCTTACGATTAAATGTATAAGTATAGATACTAAACTAATTAAAATATTTATTTATTCCAACTTCTCGGTCATACACAGTCTTAGAAACCTACAATACACTAATTAGTCATTTCTCTCTTTAGTACTGTTATAATATTTGAGGAACTGACAATTATCGTTTATTTTGTTTGCAGAAACACAGAAATAGCGAATAATACACGTCTCTATAACGCCTTTCTAACCATATTCGCTAATACTGGCAACCCGTCTTATTTACACTAGCTGAATGCTAATCTCTGAACTCCATATTATATACAACGCCCTACGCCATTTAAAGTCGTATTTAGCAATTCCTACGTGTGTCACAATAAACCACTATAAATCAATTTAACAAAGTCAAAGCGCACGCACGCACGGAGATTTAGACTTAAATTAATGTTTAAAGTTTCGAGTTTTTCCCCAAAAACTTGCACAATGCAAATATTTTTTTTGGAAATAAACTTGATTTAACACGAGCATAATTCGATTGTAATATTGAGGCATTTCTATTGCACATAATTATATGTATACTAGATTTCCGCCCGCGGCTTCGCCCGCGTTTTCAAAGAAAAACCCGCATAGTTCCCGTTCCCGTGGGATTTCTGGGATGAAACCTATCCTATGTGTTAATCCAAGTTACCCTCTATATGTGTGCTAAATTTCATTGTAATCGGTTCAGTAGTTTTTGCGTGAAAGAGTAACAAACATCCATACAAACTTTCGCCTTTATAATAGTATTAAGATTATTGATATTTCAGAAGTTTTACCGGCTGCTACAGGATACCTTTAGGATGTAAAAACGTATTATAGGTATTATTTGAAATGATGACGGAACATTGGTTACTTGCATAAAACATTTGGTAACTTGTACTTGCTAAAACATTTGGTGTAACAGGATTATGCTTCTACCATTGAATTTACTTTTGTGTAGATAAACCATAAATGTAACATTGGAGTTAGTTATAATGTGTTGGGGAAAAACATTTCAAGAAAAAGTGAGTACTTTTTGGTCGGCTAACCCACGCTAACTTTAGTGACGTAGTTTCATAAAAAGGGTACTTATGTTTTCTATACACAATGAAAAATCTCATACCATACCTATTATAATAATATCTACATATAAAAGATCTAAATTCGAATTATGTATACTTTTCGTCTCGACGAACTCTCTTTGAACTAGAGTAAGTAAATATTGTAAAATTCTTCTTTCAATTTGTAAATGGATGTGAAGACTATATAATTTCATATTTCTCAGTTACAAGCTGAGATCATTGAACCCGATAAAGTTGTTTACATTCTTCTATATGGCGAAGTCAGTCTACAATGTTGTGTGACACTATGCAATTTAAGTAATGCAATCCTATGTAGACTATCCCTTTGCCAATAAATACTTTTAACATAAGAAAATGGTTTAATTATCCAATCTCAACGTCTATAATAATATAAAATCATAACTGCGTCTCATCGTTTAAAGAAGCATGCTTCACAAATTAACACGCGTGAATGAGCATTCTTAGAAGATCATCGAAACACTGAATAAATAAAAGTTCTATATGATATTATATTGTAAAAGAATTATGTCGCGCCCTTTAGACACTGTAGACAATAGCTCAAGGGCTGCAGAGCTTATTCACGTTGAATTTTGCTTACACTAACTTTTTTTTCTCTCGATAGTGTACCCGTGTAAACCTTATATTCTTTTAAGCTTTTTAAAACTTTATTAGATTAATATTTCTCATCCCAATTATTTATGTGACTTTGTTTTGTTACATGTCGGGGAGCGGATTAGTATTTAATAATATTAACCTGATATAATTGTTCATGAATATTCTATAGTAAAATTTAATTTACAAATTTTTAATATGTTTTACGAATAAACAGGAGATACCGTGTACCTAATTAATAACATGTATGTGTATAATATTATAATATATAGTGTATTCCTACTACAATGAAGCTTCCTAATTAAAAATAATACAAAGACCAAGTGAGCTGAGAACAAATTGTTGGTTTACAACGCCTGCAACGCTGTATGTAAAACAATTTATAAATAATACCTTTGAAACAATAGCCAATTGTTTGTTAACATTGACATTCATGTATTTTTTATGATTTCTCAGCTACATCGTCTGTTCGTCATTCGCCAATTTAATTACAATGGAATTATTAAAAACTAACTTTGAAGGACAAAGTATCAAAACTATTTCTAAATGAAATACGAATTGAATGATTTTTTACAGAATTTGAAAAGTTAAATTAAACATTATAAAACTGTGCTTACTTTTTTGTTCTATTGTATACTTTAAACAGTCTACTAATGATGATGTTTGACGAATGAACACACACATCTAATTATCATTAGGTGTATACAAAATATATGTTTGTTAACAAGGCTTTTTATTCAGCTCTAAAGAAAGTATTAACAGCCCTTTTCTTACAACGTGTTTCGCCGCTGTGCCGGCAAACTTTATAGTCACTGCCAGGCTTTCAATAAAAGTGACTTGTTATTTTATTCCGTTACGTATTATAACTATGTAGGTATATAGTATTATTTGAGCGAATTTTTGGCGCGGATTGCATAAAACGAATTATGTAAATTATAGTCATAACTGCACTATAACACTATAGTATAACTACGTTACTCAGATTAAATCATTAGTAAATTCTTATTTTATCTGTGAAATTGCGCAATGCGTTGCAATGCAGCAGCGGTGACGGGTGAGCTGTGAGCTCTAACCTTTCATTTAGTAATTCCTCTTTAGATGGATGTAGCGACTAATAAACTAAACTTTATGACACGAATAAATCGTGTTGCTGTTTTTTTTTTTCAAAGAACTTTTAAGTAAACAGATATCAAAATAATTACACAAATATAATTCAAAGTAGGATTTTAAATGGTAGATTACTTATCCTTTTAACAATTATTATGTTCAACTCATATTCTTTACTCTATAATACTTTATGCTGGCATCAACTTCTGGGCGTGTATCTCTTTACGATCAATGTAATCATCGACCCATCAACTCATTTTCCTTCCTCATAAAAAGGACATTAACGAAAATACGTAACAGTTTATTAGTATATTAAAGTTTATTATAACTTTCAGATATAAATGTTCCTTGCTACGCTTGTCAGATTAATGAAATAACCCTAACATTTTAATTATACCAATCTCGACCTCCATATCTTTTGATATACGGCTGACTATGCCGCGTCAGGATTTTGCATACAATTGGTAGGGTATGAAAGGGTAAGACGATTTACAGTTTCACTAGGGCTGTACAAAAGTCGCGAATGTGGGGACTTTAGAAGTCTCATATACAAAGTAAGTGCGTAAGGCTCAAGTGTCGCGACGTTTTACGATACCATCGAGTTGTATGTTTCGAGACACTTGGTTTTATCGTCGGCTGGATTTATTTAAGGACTCTACACACAATTGCCCCAATTTTAGCGTTGTTAATGATAGTGCCAGTGGATTACGTTGTAACTTGATTTATTGTTTTATCTAAGCTGGGACAAAAAGGTTTTATTTTCTTAGATTCTTTCTACAGTTTAAGTACAAAAGTATAGAACCTTATTAATTAGAAATATACTGACAAAGGTCAAGTACACAACGAGTTTAATTAAAGTTTCAAGTAAAAAGAATATACTTATCATCTCATTGTTGTGTGAACTTAATACCTACTTGCTTGTTGTTTCTTAACAAAAAGAGCACAATAAACATGAAACCATGAGATTTCCGTACCCATCTGAGCTTCCGTAACATTACATAAGTAAATAAGCTAAACCTCGGTTAATCTGTATAATCGTGTGTAATCTACATAATGTAAAGTAATTGTGAGTATGAGAGTGTAACGAGGAAATGAGTTCAGTCGCTTGAATGAGCGCCGCGTGGGTTTCACGGCCAGCTGACCCCCTGCACTGCCCACGGATATTGATGCAATCGTTGTGACATGAATTCATATTGCTGACTGCTGTACCAGACACCAATGGTAAGATTTGACAACTCGTATAAAAGAGCGCGAAATTCGTTCGAATTTTAAATTGATTTGCCATAGACAATAGAGCGAGAAGTTAGATACTGATACACAATTTGAATTAGAAAATTAATGATGGAAAGAAATCTTTATTAATGACTTTAAATATTAAGGTCGTATATTTTTTAGAAATAATTTTTGTGCACGTAAATATTTATTTCTAATTATTGACTTTAAGCTCTATATAATTAAGTACAGCTAGCGTCAGGTTTCTTCACACATTAAAAAGTAACCTGAGTGTCTATATAAATACAAATATGGAGAAAAAGAAATTCATAGAGTCCATAATATTATTTTGTTGCGAAAAGAACTACCTACTTACAGTGATATATTTTATACTAAAGTAAAGCTAACTGCTTTCGAAACTTTCGTACAGAATCGTCTCACAAGATTTATTGTTGATTGTATTATAGGGGTTCGATGGGTTCGATGTTTACTTTGAGAGATAATAGTAAGTAATAGAAATTTACAATCCTCGCGTCGGCTATATCTTTTTCAAACTCAAACATTTATTTATTCAATTAGACTTCTTATAGAAGC
>CAJQZM010034394.1:0-13535 GCA_907164665.1 Colias nastes
AAAATTGTGAGGGGATTCTAAAGCCTGTAACACAGTTTTGAACTAACACAGGCTTTAATTTCCCCAAATTTTAACTGTATTATTGTAAAACTTTTTCAATAAAGATTTTTTCTATTTTCTATTAAGCTCAAGAATTTGTTTGATTTTACTAGCAGGAACTATGGGTCCGATTTGATAATTCTTCGGTGTTAGATAGCCCATTTATCGAGGAAGGCCATAGGCTATATATATCATCACGCTAAGACCAACAGGAGCGGAGCACTGCGGGTAAAACCGCAGAGCACAGCTAGTATTATATTATCACATGAAGACAAACAGGAGCAGAGCAATGCGGGTAAAACCATGGGACACAGCTAGTTTACTATAATTCATCCAATAAATAGTGTATCTATTTGAATAATCATACTTGAGGTATGAAATTTGAACAAAACATAATTATCAAAATTGATTTAATATTATTACACATTATATTTTCTTCTGTTTGATTTACACATTATTAAAGATACACATAAAGCTGGAACGAGGAATGTCCAATACAATATTATCTTTAATCTATAATAATATTATAAAGCAGAAGAGTTTCTTTGTTTGAACGTGCTAATCTCAGGAACTACTGGTCCGAATTGCAAAATTCTTTCGGTGTTAGATAGCCCATTTATTGAGGAAGACTATAGGCTATATAATATATATCATTACGCTAAGACCAACAGGAGCGGAGCCATGCGGGAAACCGCGAAGCGCAGATAGTTGTATTACAAATTGACAGTTACTGTTTATTTTGGCTCCCATACTTTAATATAATGTATAATAAATACCTATGTTATGCTGAACTCTTTGATATCAAGATACTTGTCTATCTCACGATAAACACAACCAAATTACAAACAGAAAATACTTGACACTTGACAGATCACTTATTCTGAGAACGACAACCAACAAAAACCTGACGCATTAAAAATAGTGTTGATCATTGATAGTTTTGGAATAAAACAATAATTTCATCGACCCATATCAAGTTTCTCTAAATACAACGAAGGACATAAAAAATAACTATATACCTACCATTCCAACCTGTAACAAACAGACGAACGACAATCAAAACTTCCTACGATTCAATTCAAAGAGAATTTCTCGCAATTCACAGATATGGCATTGCAAATAATAATGAACGCATGTGGTGTCTGAACTACAAACGCAGAAAAAGAATTTGTAAAAAATCCACAGTCAACATGTTTGTTTCCGAAATCAGATCAGACCGGCGCGCGACCGCAAATGCCAAATTTTCAAGAAATGTCAAAATTCAAAACTCAAATGGTAACGGAGAAATGTCAAAATGACTTGAGAATAGTCATAGTCAATAGATAACAAAGTCATAGATTATAATATAACGATTGCTTACAGTGGGTCCACAGGTCCACACAGCACAAACATTTATGAAATGTTTTTTTCTAGCATAAAATAAATGACCAATGTAAATATTCTAATCCGTTTATTTATTAATATATTTGTTTGTTAACTATTTTTTAAGTTTTAACTACAACTTACTAAGAGACTTTAGTCGAAAATAATATTAAAATTTGATCTCAAATATAAAATCGGATCAGTACCTAGCTCCTGAGATTAGCGCGTTCAAATATATACAAACAAACAATCAGCTTTATAATATCATTAATTGTATATTAATATTAGTATGAGTATAGATATAGGTATTACTATAACAGTTCTAAATTTCCGGCCGCGTTTTCCTCTTCATAGAGAAACCCGCATAGTTCCCGTTCCTGTGGGACTTCCAGGATAAAAAGTAGCCTATGTCTTATTCTGGGTCTTCAGCTACCTCTTCTACATACCAAATTTCATTGTAATCGGTTCAGTAGCATTTGCGTGAAAGAGAAACAAACATACATCCATCCTTCATCCATCCATCCAATCTCACGAACTTGCGCATTTAGAATAATAAGTAGGAAGTAGGATAAGACGTAGTAGTCTACTACTTTATTATTTACTGTAAAATTATGTTTATAATAATTTAATGGATTTCTACAAAGAATAAAACACCAACATTACTCCTTATTTCTTTATTGAAGCAAAAAAAAAATATAAGTTATCTTTGGCATTGTAATATTGTTAACAAAAAATATACATCTCTAAAAGGATCTAAATCTTTAACTATATGTCATTTTCCATTTCATTATTACGCAGAACAGCTTCGCGTGCCTCTTCATATTGTTGAATTTTCTGTAAAATAAAAAAAAAATGTGATAAATTTACCATTCACGCCACGACTTTGTGTGGACTGTCTGAATTTTACCATTCACACATATTATCAATATGTTATTGTAATATAACTTTTTTAACCGTGTATTGATCTTAATCAAGAGATCTATATTATTAGTCCTTTTTCTTTCTATTGTAGTTGAAATTATTGATAAATAATATTGTTTTCTATAGCCTATAGTGTTGCCATATTAACTTTAGGTTACGTCTGCATATTATAATAATAGAAATAGACTTTAACTTGGTTATTTTGCGTGTTTGTGTTGTATTTAATGTATTATATTTATTAATATATTATTTTTTAGTAAAATATATAAATTTATTTACCATCCACATATCAGAATCCCAATCGGCAAACATTTGAACAAACGCTGATGGTTCTAAACCCTGTTTTACAGCCAACATGTCTTCCATTCCGTAGTTATGGCGAACTCGTAAAAACGCCTGGAAATACATTAATAAATTTTATTATAAGTTCATATTTTAATATTTTTTTAGGTTATAAGGTTTACAATATTAATTAGAATAAAATAAGTTGAAGTTTCATGAGTGATTTCTAAAAGTCCTGCATTCTATTTAGAATTCCAATATTTAATACATAATTTAAAACTATGTAAACTAGCTTTCCGCTCGCCGCTTCGCCTGCGTAGTAAACCACGTAGGAAAACCCGTATTGTTCACGTTCCCGTGTGATTTCCGGGTTAAAAACATCTTATGATCTTTCTCGGCTCTCAAAGTAGTTCTGTACCAATTTCATCAAAATCGGTTCAGTGGTTGATGCGTGAAAAAGAGACGGATAGACAGACAGAGTTACTGGCGATTGGGAAACATTATCTGTCATCAACTATAATTAGTTAGAGAGAAGTCTGGCCAGCCAAAGTTGAACCCAGTGTTTTTTGTAGCGGCCACACTATCTGGATTAAATAATCTTCCTAAAGACGTGATAGTTGAACTGTCAACAGAAGAAAAGCTAGAATCTATACTGAAAGAAGACGAAAACCAGTTCGATGAGGAGAGGGAAGCCGAACGCAATATTACCGACGCTGTGTTTAATGAAGATGATGAAATAGAGAGTCTAAACACTGATTCTATAACAAAAACAAAGAATTATCGGTTGTTTGGGATGAGAGTTGATGAAGAAGTAGATCTAGTTACCAGGGGTGTCATGGCAACTGGAATATTGTCAAGCTATAGGCTAGTGTCACCGCCAATCGAAGGATTAAGGGTAACAACTGCCAGAGCTCTTGAGAGAGACATAGACAAGATCCCTGAGGGGTCATCACACAATATCTACTTGAATGGACTGCTATATACTGCCATCAAGGATTCTTCAGTAGAGTATCATGGTGATTCCACCATAACTCGACAATTGGAAGAAGTAATGAAGAGATATACTACGCAAGGTCAAATTCTCAGGTACGGAAAGAGATGGCTGGAAGGTGACATGGATGAACCTCAGGGCTCAGGAGGAGAACCCGGCAAAGAAATTGAAACTTAGTGATTCAAGTACAGATTGCCTTGGTGACATAGAAGAGGGAATTCTGTACGACATAGTTGATGATGATATAGACTTTGATGTTCTGGATAAAGACGACAACTAATTCAATTTTTAATATTGTTACCCCATTGTTAATTAACGTAGAATTATTATCTATGAATATGTTATTTTAATTCTTAAAATAATCTTTATAATTGTTACATTTCAAATAAGAGTATAATATTGCTACACATGTAGTTAGGTATGCTTAAGGCAAATTGAAATATAATTTTATAATCTTTACCTACTTGTTTTATTACATTATCCAAGTACATATTTGAAGATATTATATAAAATTGCTAGTTAAAGTGATTAATTATGTGTCAATTATCACTTTATCTAAATTGACAACATTTCATTTTTTATAAGGCCATGAAAGAAAAAAACCGTTTCTTTATTTTGCTCTTGCGATTACAGAAAAAAAATTATTTCATTTTTTAATCGCATATTTTAAGAGAAATTAAATAAAAACGATAAATGTGATGATGACGTCATACATACGGAGGAATAAAAAAGCGCCTTAGCCTAATTTAAAAAAAGTTAAAAAAAAAACTATCACTGACATTTACAGGGTATGGCATGTGTCAAATTTCATACTAATGTCATTTTTGTGAATTATTCATGTAAACAAACTTTTAAATCGTGTTATTGTGTTTTGGTTTTCTAATTTAATCTCATTAGCGTGATATTTGTTTGATTGGAGCTGTTGGACCAATTCATTTATATTATACAAATAGTGCCTATAGTGTTCATAATTTTCTTGAAATAAAAGACTGTTTACTTACTAAAAGTTGTATTTATTTAACACTTTCCAACGTTTTTGGGATAGTATATTTGTTTCCCAGAAATTTTCAGCACCCTGCATAAAGTCATCATAATCAGTACTTGTGAATAAGTTTCTTTTGTTTAAAATTTGGATCAGCAAATAACAAATAACAATATTTACAAAGCTTGACGAATCAAAGTGACAAATGTGCCAAAATGTCAACTGTCAAGATTTTTTTTTAATTTAAACTAGGTATGTGGCAAAGGAAAAAATGTATTCCGTCATTTGGCGCTTACGACATTTTAGAATGAGATGATTTTAAAACTCAAAAAGATGAATGAAAACTTCCATATTTAGAAAAAGCAAAAAATACATGTATCATAATTTTTGATCTAGTTTTCATTAAAATAAAAAAATAAGTAGCTTAAAATTTTTAAATGTTGTCAATTGGATAGACATTATAAATAATGGCTAGATAATATAATATTATATAATATCCAGTTTTATTACTTTGGCTGTAACATATATATAAAGGGTCTTTATACATTTCCTATATTATCTTTATTATTTTAGTACACACACATACACACCCACACAAATACATGCATGCAATCTTTTTTGTTTAAATTGTAAAATTATTTAAGTTGAAAAAGGCAACCAATCTACTAAAATTGTGAGGGGATTCTAAAGCCTGTAACACAGTTTTGAACTAACACAGGCTTTAATTTCCCCAAATTTTAACTGTATTATTTTAAAACTTTTTCAATAAAGATTTTTTCTATTTTCTATTAAGCTAAAGAATTTGTTTGATTTTACTAGCAGGAACTATGGGTCCGATTTGATAATTCTTCGGAGTTAGCTAGCCCATTTATCGAGGAAGGCCATAGGCTATATATCATCACGCTAAGACCAACAGGAGCAGAGCACTGCGGGTAAAACCGCCGAGCACAGCTAGTATTATATCACACGAAGACAAACAGGAGCAGAGCAATGCGGTTAAAACCATGGGACACACTGACACAGCTACTTTACTATTATTCAACCAATAACCTATAGTATATCTATTTGAATAATCATACTTGAGGTATGAACTTTGCACAAAACATAATTAATTTAATATAATATTACACATTATTTATATTCTTGTGTTTGATTTACACATTATTAAAGAGACACAACATAAAGCTGGAACGAGGAATGCCCAATACAATAATATTGTATATAATATTATTATCTATAATCTATAAAAATATTATAAAGCTGAAGAGTTTGTTTGAGCGTGCTACTCTCAGGAACTACTGGTCCGATTTGCAAAATTCTTTCGGTGTTAGATAGCACATTTATCGAGGAAGACTATAGGCTATATAATATATAATATACGCTAAGACCAACAGGAGCGCAGTCACGCGGGTGAAACCGCGAAGCGGAGCTTAAATATTGTAAATTGACACTGTTACTGTTTTATTTTGGCTCCCATAATTTAATATAATGTATGTAAATACCTATGTTATGCTGAGCTCTTTGTAATCAAGATACTTTTTTAACTCACGACAAACACAACCAAATTACAAAGTAAAAAGATTAACAGAAAATACTTGACACTTGACAGATCACTTAGATTCTGAGAACGACAACCAACAAAAACCTGACGCATTAAAAATAGTGTTGATGATTGATAGTTTTGGAATAAAACAATAGTTTCATTGGCCCATATCAAGTTTCCCTAAATACAACGAAGGACATAATATAAAAACTAACTCTTCTATTCCAACCTATAACACAACAGACGAACGACAATCAAAACTTCATAATATTCAATTCAAAGGAGAGCATTTCTCGCAATTCACAGAAATGGCATTGCAAAATATAATAATGAACGCATGTTATGTCTGAACTACAAACGCAGAAAAAGAATTTGTAAAAAATCAAAAATCAACATGTTTGCTTCCGAAATCAGACCACAGCAAATTTTCATACGGAATAGGCCACAGATTAAGTATTAGTTACAATAGGCATAGACACTAGAGTCTAGAGTAGGAATAGTCAACAGTGAACAGAACACAAGAATAAATTAATACAAAGCCATAGATTATATAACGATTGCTTGCAGTGGGTCCACACAGCACTTTGCACGAACTTAGTAACATTTTTGCAATGATAGCACAAAATAATGACCTTCGTAAATATAATATAACGTTAATTTAGGTTTAAAGAATCATTTATTCTCATTTAAAGACTTAAAGCTAATTACATGAGAATAACATAACAAAGTAAATAAATAATCTAACAGTCGTCCGGGCACAGCTATTCCAAAGGTAGATGTTTTATTCCAGAAGTGATTGGTCATTAAGTATGTGATCAGCTAGGCGCTTTTTAAATGCATGAATCGATTCAGCTGTTTTTATATCATTGTTTAGTTTATTATATAATTGGGCACCTTCAAAAGTAATACATTTCTGTCCATAGCCGGTCCTGACCTTCGGTATGTCTAGATCCCTTGTGTTACGTTTAGAATATGCTGATTTATTTTTCGTGAAAGTTAGTGCTGTATGCATGGACGTATAAAAAAAGACGGACGGTATATCGCCTAAACATTGAGTGAAGCCTAGTAATGGCGGCGAAACATCCATGTGTGTGTGCCATGTTGCCATGGCAACAGCTGTCCTGATGACAATGGCGGCTGTATTTTTTTCTATAAATTTTGCCGTAATAATTTTGTCATTAAAACATAAAAGAAATAACTTGCTTCCCTGTGGAATGTAATCCCTTGTGTTTTGTTATTTAAAATTGTACTGTTGCGACACCATTTAACCACGCAAGACGGCATTTTAAATATTTTTTGTGAAACAGTGACGCAGTTAATCAGTCGGTAGTTCACGACGTAATGGCGGCCGACTAGCTTACTATGGTGAGAGTGTGTGCGTGTTTATTGTCTTTACACGATCGCTAGCTTACTATGGTGGCTTCACGTTGTTTGTTCGTAATACGGCGTCCGTCTTTTTTTATACGTCCATGGCTGTATGTATGTTTTTGTCTAAAATTTTCTTAATAAGAATACATGTTGTATATTTATATAATTGTTTGATGTTCATCAGTTTTGTGTCTTTATAGATTTTGATTGACGGTGTTAGGTAATGATAGTGATATAATATTTTATTTATTTATTTATTTATTTATTAACACTTTATTGTGCTGGCATACAAATAAATTCTTAAAATTAAAACTTAAAACTAGTCCAGCACAGAAGGCGGCCTTATCACTTAAGAGTGATCTCTTCCAGGCAACCTACTGTGTGGAGTAATATTATGAAAAAGGAGGTAGGTAGGAAGTACAAATATATATATATATATATATATATATATATATATACATACATAAATATATGATCTATTATAAATACATATTACATACATATGAAATATTATATATATAACATATAATATAGTATAATACATACAAGGGCGGATCCAGCCTTAGTGCCAGGGGGGGGTCACATAGACGTGGGCAATTTTCAAAAGCTATATTTTGGTAATTTAATTGATACGTAGATTTAAAAAAAATTGGTCAAGTGCGAGTCGGATTCGCGAACCAAGAGTTCCGTACAAACATTTTTATATGTTTTAATATTAAATTTATGCTTTTTGCAATTTTTCCTTTATCTGTGCTATAAGGCGTAAGTTTCTAATAAATAAAGATTAAATATCAAGATTCTGTGTTCACGGGAAGTACCCTGTAGGTTTTGATTCCTGGCAACACTTGCGAATGTTGATAAGCATGAAATGTATGTTTTAGCAATTTTTCCTCCATCTGTGCTGACACAAGTAGCACAATACCTATAGATTTTGATTCCCTTGCGATAATGTCGAAATTTGCGATAATTTACAGCATAAACGGCTGTATCTTTTGATTGCGTTGGCTTATAAGTTTGATTTTTTCACAGCTTTAAGGAACCGTAGATTTGAGTATTCGGTATGAATTTCAGATTGATACCTCCACGCATTCCTGAGAAAAAGGGTCTTGACAGGCAGACAAACTTGAAAAATATATATTTTTTGCAATTATTCCTGTATCTGTACTATAAGATGTTGCTTTGTACCGAATTTCAAGATTCTGAGTTTACGGAAAGTACCCTGTAGGTTTTGAGTTTTGATTCCCTTGCGAATGTCGAAATTTGCGAAATTTTTCGGCATTTACGGCTGTATCTTCTGATTCGTTGACATAGAAGTTTGATTTTATTATAGCGTAAAGGTATTATAGACTTGAGTTTTTGGTATGAATATCAAGTTAATACATGTCAGTTAATACAGCGTTCATGAGTAACAAGGTTGTACCTAAGTTAAAAAATTTTAAAAATATTTTTTTATATTATAATCTAAGGAAAAATTCATGCTTTTCGCAATTAGTAAACAAAGTCGTTGTCTCTGTGCCTATGTCCCTATGTATGATTAAATCTTTAAAACTACGCAACGAATTTCGATGCAGTTTTTTTTAAAGATAGAGTGATTCAAGGGGAATAGTATATAATTTATAAGGTTTTAGAGAAAGCGGGCGAAGCCGCGGGTGGTAAGCTAGTCTTCGTTATAAGACGTTTGATTGTACTAAATTTCATGACTCTGTGTACTCGGGAACTACCCTGTAGGTTTTGATTTCTTAGGGAGTGTCGAATTTTGCGAAAAATTTCAGCATTTACAGCTGCATCTTTTGATTGCGTTGGCTAAAACGTTTGAATTTTTCACAGCATCAAGGGACCGTAGACCGTAGGATTTCGACATTAGCAAGGGAATCAATACCTGCAGGGAGCACCCTGTCCCGTAAACACAGTCTTGAAATTGAGTAAAAAGTATCGTGTTATAGCACAGATATAGTAATAACTGCGAAAACCCTAATTATTTAATTAAATTAAATAAAAATATATTTTTTAAATCATTTTAAACTAACAATCCCTTTACTCATGAACGTCTACATGTATTTAATTGATATTCACATCAGAACTCAGGTCTATAATAACTTAAATCTGTTATTTAATTCAAATTCTATGTCAACGCAATCTGAAGAAAAAGCAATTAGAGCCGCATATTCTGTAATTCGCAACTATACTTGCAAGGGAATCATCAATCAAAACCTACAAGGTACTTCCCGTGAACACAGTCTTGAAATTTGGTTAAAAGCAACGATTTAAGCACTTACAAGCACAGATAAAGAAAAAAATCCTTTAAACAAAATTGTAAGATACAACATAATGAAAAAATATGTTTGCTCGGAGTCCTCGGTGCGCGAGTCCGACGCGCATTTGGCCGATTTTTTGTTGTAATTTGTCTGTATTTTCTATTGTTCATTTAAAAAAATTTTGCTATTTTATGTCTTATCCACGAACTGGGATATTTCGATATTTGAGGTTTTGTGTGAAAAGTGTAACAGCAAAAGTTGTAGAAAAAAAATTAATTACATACAACTTTACCATTACACTTTATTCCGCAGTTATAGATTTTTCAAAAATCGAAAAACCTGTTTTTTGTCCTTAACTTACGACCACAGGTTGACCCTAATAAACTTTTTCTATAATTTTTGTTATATTCTCTTCCGTTACCGTTTGTAATTGATTTCATTGTTCTATATTACTTTTATGTCTCAAAATTCAATAAAAACATCATGTTGAACAGTATTAATTTGTTAATTTAAAAAAGTTAATATTAAATTAGTGGTCCACTTAGGTCGTGGACCTAGCCCAGGGGGGGGTCATGACCCCGTGACCCCCCCCCTGGATCCGCGCTTGAATACATATACAAATAATAATTATATTACAATAATACATAGGTACATACATAAACTCATACTGTAGTTTAGATAGAAAAATAAATAAAAACACAAATAATAAATTAATTAATCTTAATAATCCGAGTTAAATGCTAGGTTCAAGTAGTGATTTCGGACTTGTTTGGTAAAGGTGGACAGCGTTTGAGCTTGTCGGATGCTAACTGGCAGGGAGTTCCATAATCCGGTGGCCCTTACGGTAAAAGAGCCACCGTAGAACTGTGTGCGGTGCGGAGGCATAGACAGCACTAACCTGTCCACAGATCGCAAAGAATAGCTATCACAGTGCAGGAATTGGAACTGATCTTTTAGGTAAGAAGGAGTTTTGGGATTGAAGAGGATTCGATACAGGAGTTGTAGGTAATGAACATTCCGGCGAAGGCGGATCGGGAGCCACTTGAGCTTCTTACGAAAATGAGAAACGTGGTCATATTTACGGAGACCGTAAACAAACCGAATACAATAGTTTTGAAGTCGCTCAAGTTTATCCAATTGCTCAGATGTTAAGTCTAGAAAGCAAGCATCAGCGTAGTCAAGAATAGGAAGGAGAAGGGACTGTGCTAACATAATTTTGGTCGGTATGGGTAAAAAGTTACGGAGGCGTCGTAAGGAGTTAGATGCAGCGTATAATTTACGACTGATATGCTGGAGATGCTGCGACCAACAGAGCGTTTGATCCATAATTACACCTAAGTTCTTTACTTGATTGCTGAAAGGAATACCCTCGCACCCAATTTTAACACTCGGCAGAATTCCCCAGTCAATCTCTGATATAAGGTACTGACTTCCAACAACGATCACTTGGCTTTTGGAAGGATTAATCTTAAGTCCAAATTCATCACACCATTTTACTATTGTTGCAAGTTCAGCGTTAATAGTGTTAATAGAATCGGAAAAATTACTGGGTGTAGAGTGAATGTAGATCTGTACGTCGTCAGCAAACATATGGTAGAGAGAAGTAATACGAGAGGAGAGATTATTTATGAAAATGGCGAATAGGAGAGGTGACAAGACGCCACCCTGTGGTACACCAGCGGGAACAGCACACCAAGAAGAATGTTTACCATCCAACAAGATACGCTGCCGCCGATCACCCAGGTAATTTTGAAACCATTCGAGTACTGTAGGGGAGAAGTTAATTAGGCGTAACAAACCCAGTAAAATATCATGATTAACAGTGTTGAATGCGTTACTAAAGTCGAGAAGACACAATATGGTGAGTTGTTTATTGTCCATAGCTGCACGGATGTCATCTGTGACCTTAACGAGAGCAGTAGTCGTGCTATGACCAGGACGGAAACCGGATTGGAAAGGAGAAAGTATGCTATGAGTGTTTAAGTATGAACTTAATTGAGCATGGATGATGCGTTCGAGGACCTTGGAAAGGAAAGGTAAAATAGAGATAGGACGGAAATCAGAAAAACAATTTGGATTGGATTTTTTAGGAAGAGGAATAACCTGAGCATCTTTCCAAGAATTTGGAAATTTGCCGGAGGTAAGTGAGAAATTAAAGATGTGGGTAATGACAGGAGCAATAATATCAAGGATAGGAAGGATCATATTACGACTTACAAGGTCAGCACCGACTGCGTTCGAGGATATGGACAATATCGTCTTCTTAACTTCTCCTACAGTGCATCGTTTAAAAAAGAACGGGGGAAAATCAGGAGCTGAGGTGGTAGAAAGAGAATTAAGTGTCTGTTGTATAGTAGAAGCATTAAGGTTGGAAGATGATGAAAAATGAGCGTTTAAAGCGTCAATATTAAAGTTATTACGTGAACACGCGTAGGATGATTTACCAACTCCTAAGGATTTTAGAAACTTCCATATTGAAGAGGGGTCGCCGTTCTCGACCGAGTTATGGATGTGGCGTCTTTGTGCATCTCTACACAGTATGTTGCAACGATTACGGATGTTCCTATATTTTTCACACAATTGATCCGTTTTTGCTGTCTTCATTTTAGCCTTTGCACGATTTTTCCTATTCATAAGAGATTTGATTTCAGGTGAGAGCCAGGGCGCAGGCGTATGTTTCTTTTTGACAAGTTTAAGAGGTGCATGTTTGTCATATAACGCAGTGACTAAGTCGTAAAAAGTACTTACTTTTAAGTCGATGGATTCAGCATTTATAACAGTCTCCCAGTCAGTGTCGTGTGCATCAGCCAAAAGAAACTCAGTATCCATACCGGCAAAATTACGAAGCAGTACAGAGGAAGGTTTAAATTTGGGAGGACGGAGTTTATAGGATACGTAGATAAGATCGTGATAGGAAAAAGCATCAGCAGAGCACTGACCGTGCTTGGATACGGAATTGGGAGAGGAAACTATTATAAGATCAAGGAGGGAAGGGGAACATCCGGGGAAGAAGTGGGTTGGGTTAAGAGGAAGTGTGTGAAGATTATGAGAGTGAAGGAGAGACAGTAGTTTCCTACTTCGGATATCACCTTTCCGTAGGCACGTATTGAAATCACCCATGAAGATAAGGTGGGTGTATAGTGGGGACAATTCATCAAGAAGGACTTCTAAGGAGGGAAAATAGTTAATTGTTAGGGAAGGACTATAAAAGACTCCGAGAAGGATTTTTGAATTGGAAAGTAGGATTTCTATAAGGAGATGCTCGGTGCCGTTATTGGGTGAAGGTTGAGGGGAACAGCGTATAATATTATAGGAGATATGAGAACGAAGATAAATTGCCACACCACCCCCACCTTTACCAATGCGATCATTACGGATAAGGTGAAAGCCAGGAAGGAGATAGTTTTGGGAAGGGAGTGTAGGTTTAAGCCATGACTCGGATACTAGGATAGCATGGATGTTTCTTGATACAAATGATGCAAGCATTTCTGGGAAATGAGCCGGAATGCTCTGAGCATTAATATGGACAGCATTAAAGTTCTTATGTGAATCACTAAATAGAGAAGAAAGAGTAAGGTCGAGAGGAGGGGAAGAAGCACTATGAAAACTATTCTCATCACTATCTGTTGAACCTAAAGAGCACGAAAGACTATCTAAAAACTCGGTGTTTATGTCTGACATAATTAAAACAATGTATAAATAAGAAGATATATAAATATAAATAAATATCTAAAACTAAATATATATATATATATAAATATGTATAGTTAATAAGTGTATTTAATATGATAA
>CAJQZM010034395.1:0-15460 GCA_907164665.1 Colias nastes
GATAATCGATTAATCGATTAATGATAATCGATTCCGCACACCACTAGGTCCAACTCCAATCAAACAAACATCACGCTAATGAGATTAAATTAGAAAACCAAAACACAAAAACACGATTTAAAAGTTTGTTGACATGAATAATTCACAAAAATGACATTAATATGAAATTTGACACATGTAAATGTCAGTGATAGTTTTTTTTTTAACTTTTTTTAAATTAGGCTAAGGCGCATTTTTATTCCTCCGTATGTATGACGTCATCATCACATTTATCGTTTTTATTTAATTTCTCTTAAAATATGCGATTAAAAAATGAAATAAATTTTTTTCTGTAATCGCAAGAGCAAAATAAAGAAACTGTTTTTTTCTTTCATGGCCTTATAAAAAATGAAATGTTGTCAATTATCTACATCCCGTGTTTAATACAAAAATAACGATTTACATTTTACTTTAATAATTGTATTACCTAATAAACCCACAGAATAAACCGTTATTATTTTTACAAAAACAATTTCTTTTTTTTCAAAATTTTTGATACTTTCATAATACATAATATTATAACAGTCGGATAGTCAATGTCATCACCTTCCCACGAATTAAGTACATCAAAACGGATGTGTATTATAGCTAAGTAGTCTATATTTTTTCAAAATTTTAATTAAATTAATGCAATTCATATAATATAAAGTTAATTAAAAGCAGGAAAGGGCCTCTCTCCTACACAAATAAACCTTGTAGAACGTTACAAATATTGTGTAATAGGTATATGTACTACAAAATAGGTAATTATTTTATATTATTCTGTAGTTATATTTTGATTATTTTGCATGTACCTACTTATATATATTATAGTTTTTACTTTTTACTGAACTTTGATATATATTGCATACTAAAAGTAAAAATAAAGTTATTAACTCTACAAACGTTAATTGCCTTTTTAAGTGATAACACACCAACCAGAACTTTATTTTTCATTATATTACATTATCTTATCACAAATCTTAAAAATAATATAAATATTCATCATGCATAGCGAAATCATTATGTTACATCATTACGTTAAAAGATGGCCCGTTTATGATAAATCGTGGATAAAAATAGATTATGAATCGTATCACGTACGATTTATGACTCAAAATCTGATTTGTACTCTGGAAATAAACCACACGTGTTTAAGTTAACCTTAGGCTATTTTAAGATGGAGGACAAAGGTTTAAGTACTTAGGTGGTGTTTAACTATTATAATAGGAAATTAATTATATTATGAGGTACCTATTGTATATTAGGTATAAAGCATGGCTTAATAATATATGTACTAACTAAAGTACAAATAATATAATATTATGAACTAAATACTAGGTACTACCTAAGTAAGTGCATATAAGGCTAGACTTAAACTACATAGTATAGCAAGAAAATACAATTTAAAAAAATAATAAAGTGCAAAGACCTATTGTTGAAAATCTGCCAAGATGACTAAAAATAGCTGAGACTGTTTGTCTACAAAATATAGTCGCATAGTCTGATGCAAAACTTACAAAGAAAGGAGTAAATCTCTACAAGAAACATTATAACAAGTTTCTTTTTAAGATTCAATTTTTTTTGACCAAAAAACATAGGAACATAAGTACTCTTAAAATAAATAAATAAATAGGTATGCATAGGTATTTCATACTTTAAGAGAGATTCTAAAAATATAAAAAGAACGTTAAATAGGTAAAATAAAAACTAAAAGAAATACTCACACAAACATTCCAATTCTAATTTTTCCATTCGAATGATTCAGCGTAATTCTTTTTCAACAAAATACATGTTGGAATCTAAATTAAGAAATGATTGACAGCGGTTACGTAACAGTCCCATTGTGCTATTTTTAACTGAATTATAACACAGTGACGTTCAATTGAAATTAGACTTTAACTGCACCAAATAAGGTACTTTATTGCGTGAGATATGTAAGTAACTACTTAAAACATAATAATATATTATAATGATAAACTTTTTGTCAATGATATATTCTTGGATATATTCTATGACACATAATTTACTATACAGTGTACAGGAAGGATGTTTTTAATTTGACGTTCATACTTCATCATTTCTTTACGTCCTACGTGGAATGTATAAGTAGTTAACAAAAAAACTTAAAACTAGAATAATAAACCTCAAAAAAGACGTTATAAAGTTGTCACGTATTATTTTCAGTTAGATTTTTAACCTACTTCAAAAAAAGGAGGAGGACTATTAAATAGGTTTGAAGTCGGTGCCAAGCACTAAGCACTTAGTATTAAGTCCGTGCACTGACATCAAACCTTTTTAGTAAATAGCACATCTAAATAATATTAATTATGTAGTAATTAATAAAATCAAATCTTTTTCATTTTTTACTTTTCCGTTTTTGAAGTCGGTTGTTTTTAACGTAGTTATTTTTATCTATACTAATATGTGCTAATATTATAAAGAGGAAAGTTTTGTATGTATGTATGCATGGTTTTCACGCATAAACTACTGGACCGATTTTGATGAAATTTGGCACAGACAATCTTTAGACCCTGAGAAAGAACATAGGCTACCTTTTATTGCGAAATATGTACCACGGGCGAAGCCGGGGCGGACCGCTAGTTTGTTATAACCACATTTTACTTTAATAGTGGTTTCTTAATCTTTAACACAAATTAAAAAGAAAACAACGAATAAACCTTATTAAATAGAACCAATGAAGACTTAATTAATAATTATGATGATTAATGGATATGACGTGCTCACAAAAATTAGTCGCCCGTGGCTTTACTCACTCCCAATTTATTTGCTTTTTTTACCGACTTCTCAAATCTATCGTTTTTTTTTGTTTGTTACCTCAATACTGTTGACTCAGTTTGACTGGGTGAACCGATTTTGATGATTTTTTTTAAAGACTAACTTCCGATTGGTCCAAATTTGATCCAGTTCTGACCAATTGAAGGCGGTTCAGTTTTTTGTAAAAATAAATTATCGAATTTATTTTTTTCTGGAACGATCCTTTTTTTATTACGACATAATTTTGAGAAAGCTCTAGTTTACCGTGGCCATTTTTAATTAGTATCAATTAGCATTGAAAACTCCTACACGTATCCGTAAGTCATTTTTTGTTAAAATAATAAATATAATTGCACAGTAACACCTATATTTAATTAAAGTTTGAATTAATTACGGTTCCTATATTTACTTACGTAAAGTAATTATTGGTATTCACTTCTCATGACTATAAAATATATTGTATTCTGAAGAAACGTCAAATTGCACACAAGAACGATGTTTTCTACAAAAAGTTAAAACATATAATATGACTAGGTTTCCGCCCGCGGCTTCGCCCGCGCAGTCAAAGAAAAACCCGCATAGTTCCCGTTCCCGTGGGATTTCCGAGATTGCCTCATTTTCCCGGGATAAATATCTCCATACCAAATTTCATGAAAATTGGTTCAGTAGTTTAGGCGTGATTGAGTAACAGACAGACAGACAGAGTTACTTTCGCATTTATAATATTAGTATGGATAAGATTTGATTATTTTGACTAAAAAGACATTTTTTTTTTAAATAAATAAACATATTCTTCGCATAGCTTTATAAATAATTAAAGTCAACGTTAGATACAAACAATTAAAAATAATATATCCATAAACTAGTTTGAGTGTTAAGTGTTAACCGCATTCTTGTCGTGACATATGCATAAAAATACAATTACTTTTAAAACTTGAAGCTTAATAAGGCAATGTTAAATTTAAAAATAGAACAGTTTCAATACCATTACGTAATGTTATTGCGAAATCATCAATAAATCTATACTAATAATATTATAAAGCTGAAGAGTTTATTTGTTTGTTTGTTTGAACGCGCTAATCTCGGGAACTACTGGTTCGGGAAATTCTTTCGGTGTTATAGATAGCCCATTTATCGAGGAAGGCTTATAGGCTATATATCATCACGCTAAGACCAACAGGAGCGGAGTAATGCAGGTGAAACCGCGGAGCACAGCTAGTCATTTATAAACATTCATATTTTACATACATATTTCCAATTAATTAAAGGACTGTAACGATATTGTGAACATTGGAAATTTTAATTTTCTTTTATAGCCATAGTTACCGCCTTATTACCGCTATAAAAATAAAAAATATGAAGGCACAATTTGACTTAATATTTCAGCTAGTAGGTAGGTACATGCTTTGATAAAATATAATATCATCATATTAGGAAAATGCAAAGACGGATTTTGATGGGGGTCTTTTAATAGAATTTCAGCTTTCTAGCTATCACGGTTTATGATATACAGTCTGGACACGGATAGACAGACAGACAGCGTAGGCTTAGTCATAGGTTTTAACTTTTACCCTTTGTGCACGGAATCCTAAAAACAGTACAAAATTCAAACTTAACCCTAAACCACTATGATATAAACTTTGATAAAGAACCGTAACCGTTTCGACCTCATCGTAATGCTATAATCCGATTTGCTCATGTTACAGAAATCTCTCATTATAGGAGACTGCATGCTCTATTGAAAGGATCATCCGCTTGAATAGCTCGACTTGTATACTGGCTGTGCTCTGTGGCTTTACCGTATTATATAACATTTAGCTTGACTTATATACTTACTTGCTTGATTATCTATAGCTTTAATTATATTACATGATAATTTAAATGGACTCTCTATCATTAGTTTATTAGACAACTGCAATGCTGAATGTAACATATTTATACAATGTTTACTTGCAAAAAAACGAATTTATCATAAGACTTAATAAAAGATTGTCCTATAATCTATAATATAGTCTCTGAACGTGATAACAGCCCATGGTCTTTTAAACGTCGGTATTATTATTGATAAAATTGGCTCCCTGACTGCAAATTGTTAACATGGCATTCTATAACTAGAAATATGTATAATGAAATTTCCTTGTGGTATTTAATATTTATTTTCACATTAGCCAGCTTTATTCAATAAATCAAAATAAGTACCATATCATTTAATGGTAAATTGGAACCTCTTCACCTTTCAAGCCCTTTCTTAATAATTTAAATAAATTAAATTATTTTAACAGCCAATTCATAATGTCTATTACTTACCTACTGTCTCTTCTGAACAAAGGACTGAAAGCCTTTGTTGAACGTCTAAAATTAAGTGTAATTTTATTCAATTTATATCTATTATAGCTTGATTCCTAGCTATTTGGATTTTAAAATGGCCAATTTTAAAGGAACTGTATTTTAAAGCTTATCTACCTTATTAATTATTCACAGTGGTTTCTATTTTTTTGTCTTATATATAAATAAATGTAAGCATAATATATTTGAATGAATTATTTATTATTAGACCTGTGTAAAGAACAGAGCCAAAATCTTCGTCGTCCGTCCGCCGGTTTCATTTTTAATTTGAGCCAAAAAGTCTAAAGGTAACTATTTGATACCATCAGTCTACAATATGACTTATCACATATTATAATTTAACTACAAATACATTGTATTGTACCTACTAAAATTATAAACAGTTATTACCAAATCACTGTGTAGGTACACTTAGCGCAAGAGGTATTTCATAAGGCTGCCAAATAATTTAGATAAATTACGGAATATATTCAGCCAACAGTTTACACAATAATTAATATAATCCCAAGATGGAGGATGGAATAAATAATCTCCAAGGAGATAATCTCCGATGTACGATATTACGCATTAAACTCTTCAAATATATTGTTACGTATTATATGAGATATTAATAATTCAAATATGGTAAAGTATCTGTCTATATTGTTTGAGATTACAATTTAATTGCAAATTAGTAGATAATATATTGGAAATTCATATGGTGTTTTATTGTGTTTGATTTTAATGTATCGCCTGAATTACTTTATATAATACTAGCTTTTCGCCCGCGTCTTCGCCCGCGTTTTCAAAGGAAAACCCGCATAGTTCCCGTTCCCGTGGGATTTCCGGGATAAAACCTATCCTATGTGTTAATCCAAATTACCCTCTATATGTGTGCTAAATTTCATAATCGCTTCAGTAGTTTATGCGTGAAAACCATACATACATACATCCTACATACAAACCTTTCCTCTTTATAATATCTATTAGTATTGATTGATTAATTTGAATCAAGATCAAATTAGAGTGAACATCTTTTGATCAACGTTGCTGCAACGAAGATAACTTTTACTGTAGATATTTATTATAGTACATTATATTTAAATATTTAATTAGGTACGTATTGTTTTCGTAATTTGATTAACGCGATTGGAGCTCGCGACAATTATGGTATCTATCTTGTACATTACAGTTAGATCAAAGGCATAAGCACAGATTAGTAAATACCTACTAAATAAGGACTGGTATAAGTGTGTTACTTAATTTCGCAGTAGATACCGTAACGTAAACAGACGGATAGGATTTTCCTTACAATCATCTATACTAATATTATAAAGCTGAAGAGTTTGTTTGTTTGTTTGTTTGTTTGTTGGTTTGTTTGTTTGAACGCACTAATCTCGGGAACTACTGGTCCGATTTGAAAAATTCTTTCGGTGTTATACCCCAGCCACACGACTCGACGAGTGGTATGGGAAGTGACGAGGGAAGTAGGCAGGGACGTAGTGTGGCCACGTTACTCGTCATGCCACTCGTCGTGCTCATCGTCCTGCTCACTGCTCCCTATTTTGTCGGCTTTTGCGCGCGAGTCAAAGGACCGGCAATACGAGTGCGAATTAGGGATGGGCGTCATGGAATCAACGGACTAGTTAAATTAACCGTCTATATGTACACTCAACGATTCGACTAGTCCATCGCTCACCAATGCACTAGTTGAATTCAACGGCTAAACAGTCTTATTGATAAGAATAAATTCTTTTCTTTGAAGTTTTTAAAAAAAAAATATTTTTGGTTTACAAGACCAATGTTTTGAATTTAAACTATAAAAACAAACGATAATAAGTTTTTAGTAATACTTTTTTAGGGAGTATAATTTTTGTAAGAAAGCATAAACATTTATTAATTGTTTTATTGAGATTAGAATTTATTGTTTTAAGAATTTATTTAATAATAGTTATTTATTTTACACATGATAGTCGAAGATTTTAACTAGTTGAACGACTAGTTGATGAACGACATTTAACGATCTAGTCTCGTTGATGAAAAATACGTCGACGACCCATCCCTAGTGAAGAGCGTCGCGATTAATCGCGCGAGTAGAGCAGTGTGTGGCCAGACGGCAATATCGAGGCGAGCGGCAGCGCGATGAGCAGGACGAGGAGCAGGACGAGGAGCAGGACGAGTAGCAGGACGAGTAGCATAGTGTGGCTGGGGTATTAGATAGCCCATTTATCGAGGAAGGTTATAAGGCTATATTTCATCACGCTACGGGCAACAGGAGTGGAGCCACGGGGGTGATACCGCGCGGAGCAGCTAGTGTAATATAAGAGTTCTATACAAGACCTACTTCCCAATATTGCTTTAAAGCTTTTCACGTACCTTTGCTTGTCTCGCGTCAAAGGATATTAAAGTACATACCTACGAGGTAATCTTTCTCTTTTACATCTACTGCAAATATTAAAAAATACAAATTTAATATTTATATAGGTATGTAGGTATTTGCACTTGCTGGCTTCACTAGCGTGTGTTATACGGATCCACTTAAAATAATAAAAATTTACAAAACTTTGTAATTTAATATTTATATATGTATTTGCACTTGCTGGCTTCAGCTGTTTTTGCATGAAAGAGTAACAAACATTATTAGAAACTTTTGCGTATAGACTATTAGTAGGATATTAATATTTAATTAAATTATGAATTACAACGTAAATAAAAAATGTATCAAAAATATATATTTTTCACTATCATCTAAAAATATTCGAGGAAGGAATGCCAAAGCCTATCAAATTCTGAAACTAAAAAATGTTTCAACCTTGTTTTTCTACGTAAAAACCGCGCAAACGTGGAATTCGCTTTGTAAGGCTTCATGCCTTACATCGGATAAAAAATGCTGACTATATCTATCTATTGTAACCCAAGGTATTTCGTAAAATAACATTCATCGTTTATTCATTCTGATTGCATGCGAAAAATAATACAATCTCAAAAAAAAATGCTTTGTAGTTACACTTGAAAATTATAATTTTTTTACATAAACTTTTCACTGAATATTTATTTTATAAAAATAAAATTTTATGATAAAGCTTTCCATTTAAGTAAAGTAAAAAGATTTTGCCAAATAAATCTCAGTTTAGTAATTGATCATTTCAAAATATGGAAGTTATATATAACAATAATACCTACTTGTCTCATTTTATTACTAAACTGCGCCTACAAACGCCTTTAAAGCCTGCATATCTGTGTGACATGAGAACAAAGTCATAGGACAAACCTAGCTATAGTATTATTACAAAATCCTTTATAATAAATTATTATTTGTGAAATTTACGAAACGCTTAGTAATTGAAATCCAATATATTTTAATACAAAGCAAATGCAATATAAACTAATGTAAAACACGATAATTCTATAAACTATTATTAGAGACGAATGAAAATCCTATACTAAACACAACAAACATTGTAACAGTTTAACAATAGATATTAATTAAGCTTTGAATAAATCACGACTACGCTTTGAATAACATTACTATGAAATATAAATAATGTTCTGACACTGTATAAACTATCATTATATATATTTATAAAGAATAGAAAAAATTCGATCACGAAGCGGGATTCGAACCCGCATCCTGCCAATCCGGGGCGGACGCCTGACCAACTCAGCCATCCGTGATCGAATTTTTTCTATTCTTTATAAATTTATATTTATAAAGCATTTCAATGCTATAAACCCAAAAATATCAAATTAAATACTAGCTCTCCCGACTCCGTCCGGATTCAAATTCGTCCGGGATAAAAAAATAAATATAAGCTGTCTTTTCCAGAATTTTCGGAATATTTCGGAGGAGATATTATGCATTGCACACACACAATAAAATTTTTCCGCTTGTGAAAAATAGCAAATAAGAAAGACTTTTAGGAGTATATTTTTTCAAATGAGTTTCTTTAGTGCACTAGATATTCTAAATACCAATAATATAGTATTAGAGAATCAGGTTTCCGCGATTGACGGTTTCTATATTATTTCAGTTTTATGTCTTAAGTTTTTTAAACTAGTTTTAATACATAATTGCACTTATTGCATCACTTTCATGTGACTATGAAACGAAATGTCTCAAGGTGAAGGAAAGGCCCTCACGGTCATTACTGAAGTTTAATTTACCAATTATTATTACTTAAATAATAAAAAAAAACTTGTAAGGATAATTTCGGTTTTATTGAAAACGCACTTCAGTGTAAAATTAAATTATAGACACCAAATTCTCTTTTAAAATAAAACATACACACACATATAACACAAAATATCATATGAGTGTGTGTGTTTTTTGTATGTTTTTCATAAATAAACAATAAATATAATACCTTTACGAGTAGGAATAGGAACCTATACCTGGATATGATCTTGAATATATACTACACAATGACGTAGATAAACACTACTTACTATTTTACAAACCCATAGGTACTATACCTATATCTCACACTATTTCGCACTTGTCTTGCCGAAGTCTAATAAAATACAGCCGGAGGGTATAGAAATAACGATATATAGAAAATAGGCTGTTACATTATGGAAATGCCGGGAAATCTGCCCTTCGTGTAAATGCTTAATTTAACGGGAAAATAGAATGTTATTTATTTATCCCTATGCTAAGGGACATGACGTATTGAAAAGTCTTCTCGAAATCGATTTGGAAAGATTCGCTTAAATTTATGTATAGGGTATAAAATCTACCTAAAATAGGTACACTTAACTTTAGCTTCTCCAAATTTAAAAAAAAGTTAAATTAACAGCAGGAGAAGTAGCTATATTTATTGAATATAGTGCTCGTGCACTACTATTGCTGGTCGTTATATAAAGAAGAAGAAGCAGATTTAAGAGAATTCAACAGGAAATATGATAGGTCATAGGACCAAAATCAGGAAAATCAAAAATAATAACTTGAGATCCTTTGAAATATATGTCAATTACATTAATTACCATATTACCGTGTCCTTCGAACTTTTACTATTTCCTTTCACAATACTTTTTATAGATATCTAGCGAATACACTCATATTGAAAAAGAATCCTAATCACTACATAGTGTAAAACAAAGTTAGTTGCCGCTGTATGTCCCTATGTATGCTTAGATTTTTAAAACAACGTAAAGGATTTTGATGCAGTTCTTTTATTAGATAGAGTGGTTCAAGAGTAAGGTTTAAGTATATAATTTGTTAAGTTTGATATTTAGTTTTATAGCCTTATAAATTTAATTTTTAAAGAACATAAAAAATTCGATCACGTGTGGTCGAGAGGCTATGCGTTGTCCGGGTTCGAATCCCGCCTCGAGATCGATTATTTTCTATATTTAAAAAAAATTCACGTTAGTTAAGTTTAAGAAATCTTATTTTCTTTGCTTGAGGAGTTTACATCTATTCAAACTTCACGCGTACAGTGGGTCATAGCGGGGGGACCACGGGTAATACGCCGTTTTATACATTACGCGAAGACAGGACAAAGTCTACCGGGTCAGCTATTATCTATAATATAAAATATAGCGTAAAAGCTATTTCTCCGAGATGGGACGAGGAACTTTACTTAACACTAATAATAGCCCCACTTATTCTAGTTATTTATAGCTTCCTTGTTATCCGCTGAGATTGGAAGCCAGCCTTACAAAGAAGTTTCGCTACTAAAACTCGTAAAATATCCCAACTCCCTACTATAATCCTTACTAATATTATAAATGCCAAGGTAACTCGATCTGTTCTGTATGTCTGTCTGTCCCTTCTTCACACCGAAACCACTCAATCGATTTGGTCGAAATTTTCTACACAGATTGTTTGAGACCTGACAAAGCACATAGGATAATTTTTATCCCGGAAATTCTACGGAGCGGGAACTATGCGAGTATTCTCAAAACTACGCGAGCGAAACCGCGGGCGGAAAGACTAGTATTATATTATAATTATTATTCCAAATCTGTACATCTGTATTTATATTACAAATATAATATTTTTCCATACGGTTTACATTTAAACAATAGGTTTTCACGCACGCCATGCATGATATATTGAAATTAAAGACCGTTATGAGTAAAATATAACATTACTAGCTTTCCGCCCGCGGCTTCGCCCGCATTTTTAAAGAAAAACCCGCATAGTTCCCGTTCCCGTGGGATTTCCGGGATAAAACCTATCCTATGTGTTAATCCAAGTTACCCTCTATATGTGTGCTTAATTTCATTGTAATCGGTTCAGTAGTTTTTACGTGAAAGAGTAACAAACATCCATACAAACTTTCGCCTTTATAATAGTAGTAGGATATTATATATATTAATATATATAAATCTCGTGTCACAATGTTTGTCCTCAATGGACTCCTAAACCACTTAACCGATTATAATAAAATTCGCACACCATGTGCAGTTCGATCCAACTTGAGAGATAGGATAGGTTTTATCCTGGAAATCCCTCGGGAACGGGAACTATGCGGGTTTTTCTTTGAAAACGCGGGCGAAGCCGCGGGCGGAAAGCTAGTTATATTATATATTATGTAGATATTCCTAGTTTCGTAAATCAATACTTTAAGAGTCCATATACAAAATTGCGCTGGACGAAAGCTAGTATTTTTACGTTTGAACGCGATCATCGTGCAGTCGAGGAGCAAAGGCTGCAGCGCTCAAAGTGGAAACATTATAGGACCTTATTATCTCGTTATCGTCTACTCCACCAATTCTAATCTAGTTTGCGCTCCCGTATATAATCGAAAATTCTAGAGAACTTTAAATTATTTTCATAAATCATATATGTAATATGTATTTTTTTGATTGCAAATTTTTAAGCATAAATCTATCATTTAATGTGTATTTTTTATTTTTTTTTTACTCTGTCGTATGTTTTAGAAATTCGACGCCAAATACACATAAAATTTTATCAAAGTAAGGCTATTTTAACTTAGATTTTCTTTGAATTTTTGAATAAAAGTACTTAAATTGCCTCGAACGCATTTTAGGATGTCTCAGTGTCTTTACTGTTGTATATTTTATAAGAAAACTTCTTCTTTTAATTTCCGTGTAAACTACAAAGACATGAACGTCCCGCATGGAAAAAATTGAAACACTCCTCAGGTTATTGGCTATTAAACAAACTGGACAATGAATATCAATAAATTGCCTCGAACGTATTTTAGATATTGAATGAATCTTTAATTTAAGATATCATCACACATTGTTACTAATTTAGTTTTGTTAAACGAGCTCCTAAAGAATTACAGAAACAAGTCAAAATCACTCTAAAATCGATACGGACTCTTAATGAATTTATACAAAACCAATATTAGGAGTAAGTTTGAAATAGATATTTATGTCTGTGCCCTAGAGCGGATTGTGTTTACTAATTAATATAATATTTTGAAACAACGTAAGCCGGCTATTTTAGTTAAAATATATTAAACAATAGTCTTAGTCTCTTTAGTTTAAAAATCGTCTAGGTACTTTATACTTTTTATGTATCTACACTATATAGCAAAAACTGCAAGTTATTAATTTCAGCTATACGTAAACACGACAGAATAGGTAAGTGTCAATGTTTTTAAACACTGAAAGGACCATGCTTTAAGAAGCAGTACTAATTTTATTTCTGATCAATAGTATAAATATTTTGATACCTACAACAACGTGTTTTAATACTATTTTAATGAATTTTCCATAAACATGTTATATTTAGTTATCTATAACTGTTAAATTATAATTCA
Organism: Colias nastes; assembly: GCA_907164665.1. Taxonomy (NCBI): domain Eukaryota; kingdom Metazoa; phylum Arthropoda; class Insecta; order Lepidoptera; family Pieridae; genus Colias; species Colias nastes. Next base: position 12,861 of record CAJQZM010034395.1, read on the forward strand.
TCACGCTCTACAGTCATATGTTCAAATATTTACGACAATACCTTAAGGGGCCATGGCACAAAATGTATGTTTCTAAATCATGGTTTTTGGATAGAAATCATCATATTTAAAATCCTAAAAAAATATATAGCACAGATAAACGTTTGATCTAGTGACTTTTTTGGATAAAAACACAATATTAAACATTTAACTCGATCAAAAAAAATCAGAAGTAACATCGATTTTGAAAGCATAATCAGTTTTATGAGAATTAGGGGAACGCTATGTTTATGAAAATTTTACATTTCATTTACTAATCAGGTTTTACAGGGAAATTTTTGGATAGATTTATAATTTAGCCCTTATTTTTTTCTATATAAAATATAATACGTAAAATGCGACTCGCGCGCACCACGTCAATGCCGCCAGCAGTGTTGCAAAACCTCCCGATTTATCGGGAGATCTCCCGATTTCGGCTATTGTCTCCCGATATCCCGATTTAGCGCCCAAATCTCCCGAATTTTATATTTCGTTTATTTTACTACTAAGGTGCCAAAAAATTCATAAGCCGACAACACTAAAAAAACCTGGCAACACTTAAACGATGCAGGGGAATTCCCCAAAACTTCTTGCACGACCTTTCATTACCGCAGTACACACAAAACATATAGCATCGAAACGCATTTAAAATAAGGTTCATTATTGTTTGGTGGGTATTTGGGGAAAATTCCCTTAAAATGAGATATTCATGTATGAATTTGCTGAGATGTTTTAAATTCACCACTCTCGTTTCGTTCGTTTGTAAGTGCACTAGTTTTGCTGTGGCGAATTGCTGTTGTAAATTTATTCACAATGTCCGATTCCGATGATCAAGCACCAAGTACGAGTACTGGAGTTAAACGCAAGAAATAATCTATTAATGGTCTCCTACACACTAAAAGATGTATAGTATATGAAAACGAACAAACATGTTATAATTTTAAGATAGATAATAAAATGTTTGAAAAAATTGCTACCAAGAAACGGTATGAGCATCAATAATGAGTATTAAAATGAGTATAAATATTCGTTGTCTTTTTAAAATGTATGTTTTTTTCTTTATTTTTAATAAAGTTTAGCGTTCAGATTTTTTTTTTTTTTAATCTCCCGATTTCTCCCGATTTTTGGCTGGAAAATTTACCGATTTTTAAGTTTTGACTTTTGCAACACTGGCCGCCAGAGTCCAGCCGGACGTCATCGAGGGAGGACCTGTGCTAGTTTTGCTCCCGACCACGTTGTAGTCGCCGCTCGCGTATTAGAACCGAGCGGCGAGTAAAACGGCGAGCACGGCCACGGTATAAATAAATCAGTAGTTTGATTTTATTAGTTATCCTAGGATAATTGTTGTAAATATAAATTAACTTCTTATTCTATACTATTAAACGAGCAATATTTGCATATTAATATATTTGTTTGTAAATACAGTGTGGAAATTTTCGATGGGCCCTGGGTGAAAGTACTAGAAATACTGGAGATAGCAAATTTCCTTTATTTTTAAAAATAAATAGAACTGCATTCAAAGATTTTCAAAAATTCATTTTCTTCGACCGGGAATCGAAAGAACTAAAAATGTAAAAAAATAAAATTTTCTATTTTATTCTTCAAATCAACTGTAATGTATAAGCGTATAAGTTTCATATTACAATTATTTGTAACTAGCGACCCGCCCCGGCTTCGCACGGGTGCAATGCTGATACTAAATTCACTACACAAAAACTGTGAACGTTGTATATAAAAACATAGCGGCCCGCTCCGGCTTCGCACGGGTATAAAATATATAGCCGGGCGGCCGGCCGGTACCTACCACCGCAAACGGTACGTCCCGCAATTTTTAAATCTGTAATATCTTCGAAAATATTCACTTAAATCATACGGTGTAAAGGGCCATATAGATCTATATTAACAATGTATTCAAGGTATTTAATTGGTTTAGGATTAATGCTGTATTGGTTAAAATCGCTTCGAAAATTAGCTATTATTTGTCGTAAAAAGTAAAGGACAAACAAAAGTTATTGTGGGTTATCAATAAGAGATAGACATATACCATCGCGGATTTTTCTGTAGACCTTTTTAATGTGTATAATACTTAGTACATTATTTTGATAAAACTCGAAGGGTTCAGCCTGCGTTTGCAATGTAAGCGGAAAAAATGTAATTTTTTACGACATCACATTAGAAACCTCAAAAATAACAGTACTTCTCCACTATTTAATGGATGTTGTTATACATATAAACCTTCCTCTTGAATCACTCTATCTATTAAAAAAAACCGCATCAAAATCCGTTGCGTAGTTTCAAAGATTTAAGCGTACAAAGGGACATAGGGACATACGGACAGTGAAAGCGACTTTGTTTTATACTATGTAGTGATTTAAAATTATGTTTTAAAAATTACTATTAGGCCAGTGGAAATTAACATTAAATTCGCAAAGCACGATGTAGTTCTGAATTTTTGGTATGTTGTTTGGATCAGTTAGGGTGATGTAAATCCCAATTTGCAACTTCGAAAAAGTTGTGCTCGCTGCGCACCACGTGATAAACTGCGAAAATTTTGGACTTTTTTCACTTTTTGCTCTAAAAGT
>CAJQZM010034396.1:0-12496 GCA_907164665.1 Colias nastes
TGAAAAGTGCTGTTTTTGAGTTATTCCCTTATTCACTGGAGGCACAGAACTAGTCTACTATAAATTAATTTATTGCAGCAGTGCATTATAGGATTTCATTTTTAAATTAATTCAATTGATAGTTCTCAAATTCACGGAATTCATTCAGTTGCTATGGCGAATTTGAGAACTTTTCAGCATCAATTACACTCATTCAAAGATTATTCTTTACCAGGCTTTGAATTCATTCAAATTATACAAATTTCTATAAGCTGTTACATGTACCGTTTTGGTTAAAGCGTGATTGTTGAACAAAGGGGTTTTGGATTCGCTTCTAGAATATGTAAAAGAAAGTCGTGTTAGATACAGCACTTATGACACAAACTCTATTGCCGTTCTGTTTCATTAAATGAACAGAAATGAACTGATGCTGCTTTAATATAATATTATGTATAAATAAGAATCGAGTTTGACATCTTTTACTGCTAACAGTCCATTCATCCGCAAAATAAAATTGATAACTCCACAAATTATTTCAGTGCATATTATTGTGCAGGTATCTAACAATCAGACGCGAAGTATAGCAATATACTTTACATACACATTAAATTAGTATGAGTTTCAGTATCTATATCGTTAATAAACACTGATATAATATAACTCATCTAATAATACAAGTATGGAGACAGGTCTCAAAATATTCAGTAAGTAATTAGTAATGGGCCCTCTTCACAATGGGCATTGGGCGTTGGGCTAGTAGAGCCGTCGTCGTAGATGCCGTAGTGCCGTAGTAGTATTAGTAATTGTAGACGTTTACTCATAATCGCCGTAAGTGCCATGCCACACGATGCGGTGCGGCGGCGGCGCGGCGCCTGAGCGGTGCCGCTCCGGTTTCCTACATATAAAAATGTATGGTATGGCACACGGCGCCGTCCGGTGCGCTCCGGCGCTGCACCGCAGGCGCACCGGAATGGAGACGAGGCGGGGAGGGGTGTAAGTATTGCGGCGCCGGAGCAGCACCGCTCAGTTGTGTGCGCGGCGCGTTTTTAATACAGACTGTCGTCGGAATGGGGCCAACTAGGCCAACCCTTCTCTTCCGTCGCCGCGACGGTGCCGCAAAACGTTGCGGCGCCGCACTCACCGTGTGGCAGGTCGTCCGGCGAGATGAACTGCGGTGCGGCGCCGCACCGCATCGTGTGGCATGGCTCTAATGGTGGAAAACATCGACCATCATTTGTTGGGCCAACGCTGCCCATCGTGGTGAGGGCCCATAAGAGTTAGAATATATCACATCGAGATGACATACGAACATTTTGCGTTGATGGCGCGACTAATGACAAACGTTTTGCGGTTTTACTTAGATTAGATTGTGGACTATTTGTAATTATTCAAGGCCTTGATATACCAAATAACTCATTTCAGTTAGCTGTTACGTTAGTGTACGTACTTATGGATTGTATAAACTTTGTATAGAGAAAACTGGACAGAAACAGGTAGGAACATACCCCGATAATGTTAATAGCATCCTTGAATAATAATGTTAGTTCATAGTTGTTATTTAGTTCTTTATTCATTAAAGCACTTAAATTAATAGTGCATAGTAATATATTGACTCTGCGTCTGTACTATGCTGATAAGAAAGATATTCCTTCTACATCTAGGTTAGTAACAAATTTGGTCTCAAAATTTTCTAATTTAGAAGTCAATAAGCGTCCCAGTTTTTATTAAGTTATTTTTAGTGAAGCTGTACTTTAGATTTCGATTAGTACAAGATAAAGTAAAATTCAGCATAAAATATTTCAACAGATAATTTACATTCCTCAATCATATCTCTACTTTTTGTATCCCTATCCGTTTGACAAAGGTTCCAGAAATGCTATAATAACGTCATTTCTTTACGAATAATTTGACGAAAACCTTTTATCTGTCTGTGAAATTACTTCGCGAATTACTAAAGAGGATTGCCAATGAGATCATTTTGAGTGTTATGATGCAAATCATTTATGGAATTGCCTCTCTTATTTGCACAGAATGTTACAATTTTTATAAGAGAAAACACATTTTGGATTAAATTGCATAATTCAAAAGAATGTGTAATCATGATTTGGTCATACTTTATTTAAGACACGTTTCCGTAAAACCGACTATAATAAGATTGTTATTATATTAAGTATACAAGTTATTTATTAAAAAGTTTTAAGCATACTTACCTTTTTCATGCGTCCAACAGGTATAATGTTTAATTGTAAGTTAATTAAACAGTAAAAAAAATATAATGGCAAAAGAATCAATAAATTGTATTGAATGTAAAATAATACAATGTTGTTGAAAACGTGTGGGAGTTAAATGTTTTATATTAGGTATGATAACTCGTACGTTTATACATGGACTATCAATCCTTTTTCCTTGACAAGGGTCGAGGTGTGCGCTGCGATAACGTTATTTTAAATAAAATGTTTTTAGAAAGTTAGGGATTATGATGTACAGGTATTAAATTATTATAATATTTCTATTCAGTTTCAATTGATTACTTTCTATGTAATATTATTTTAGTCAAAGAAAAGTCAAGTTTTTTTTATTATTTTCAGTTTTTTTTATTTTTATTTTTTACTCGGGGATATACGTATAAAAAAATCAATGTATTGATTTGAGTAGGTAATTGTGTTTCTTGATAAACAAAACTCGAACGAAACTCAAACCTAGAGTTTTAAAGAGCAATTCATCGTACTGTTGACTTATAATAATCAGTTAAAATCTTTCAACAAAGCAAATATATTTTGTATATTCCAAACTGCAAGCTCCAAAACTCCAAGTAAATATAATATTTCGGCTTTATTATTAACAACAATAATTACTTAAATTTTCCATCAACTCGATGGGTTTATAGGTACCTAAACATTTAAGTTTTATTTCTCAGATTAGATATGAGGAGGTAGTTACTTTATAGCGGGTAATATTATTCATCTTCATTTCTAACTGAACAAAATTCCGATGCAAATACAATAATGGCATCTACAATATTATGAACCAATATTATGACAATTACCTATGAACCTTTAAATTTAGGTCCATGTAAATAAGCATCTAATATCTGCCACTCATGTCTTAGAGTGGAGACCGCGGCTCGGCAAACGTAGCGTAGGACGCCCTGCTACAAGGTGGAGTGACGACATCCGCAGGGTTGCTGTGCATAACTGGCGGCAACGAACGAACGATCGGTGTCAGTGGCGTGCCATGACTGAGGCCTATGTCCAGCAGTGGACAAATGTAGGCTAATAATGATGATGATGATGATGAATCTGTCTTTACAGCTTTCAAATGAAGAAATAGTGACGACATCCGCAGGGTTGCTGTGCATAACTGGCGGCAACGAGCGAACGACCGGTGTCAGTGGCGTGCCATGACTGAGGCCTATGTCCAGCAGAGGAAAAATGTAGGCTAATAATGATGATGATGATGATGATGAATTTGTCTTTACAGCTTTCAAATGAAGAAATAGTATGACGCAGTATTTGGTTCATAAATTTTAGGTTTTACTCGTTAGGCGCTCTTTTATTTTTAATAGTTCACCAAGTTCATAAATTTATTACTAATAGACTATTAATTGCTACATCTACGTAAATTTGATTAGTGGAAGTGGGAACCGAAGTTAAGGTAGGTAAATGAAATACTCCATCAACCTGACTAATGCAGGCATAAATCAAAAGCCATGATTGCCGGACGGCTGAATGAATAAAGATTATTAAGCAGATGTGACAATATGAGAAATAAATAAATATTGTATGCTACATACTTGTATTTAGATATCCAATAACCTGAGATAACCAATATTTACAATAAAAGAACAAACTTAATATCATATTATACACTAGCTTCCGCCCGCGACTCCGTCCGCGCGGATGTCCGTCTTCGCGTGGATGGTTTATTTCTCCATTATGAGTAACTTTGACAATGACATCTTATAAAAAAAAAGAATCCACTGCGGGTAACGCAACGTGTGTTCGCGGTTCTACAGAACAACGTCTATGGATAAAACTGAAAAATTAAGATTTTATTTTCCATGTATTTTTCCAGGATAAAAAGTATCCTATTTTACGCCCAGGATAATAAGGTATTATTATACCAAGTTTCATTGAAATCGAACCGTTAGTTTTCACGTGATGTCTTCACATACAGACAGACAGACAGACAGACAGACAGACAAAAATTTTTTTAATCACATATTTGGGTTTGGTATCGATCCAGTAACACCCCCTGCTATTTATTTTTTCAATATTTTCAATGTACAGAATTGACCCTTCTACAGATTTATTATATGTATAGATTATGAGTCGGTTAAAGTGCAAATTACTAATTTAAACTGTATGTACTGCCAAATATGTAAAAAATAAATCGAAAAATAAGCCATAAATTTTTAACTATATTCTGATTATATTAGTTTCCTTTGTAACTTACCTATAGAACGCTTCAATATTATATGACAGGTAGGCTTACCCTGTCAAGGGATTGCTGTAAAGTGTAAACCAAAGGAGATATATAGCGACAGGAAAGGCTAAGGAAGGAAGTTTACTCGTATCGATGCTTCATAATATCATTGATCAGAATAAAGGGTGCTATGTATTAACAAATACTACACTGTTCATAATAATCTTTATGGAAATGAATTAAAAAATATTTTATGTATAAACTTTTTACGATGGTGAGAACTGCCATGAAAATTCCTATTTAAAAGCTAAGTAATTTAGGCTCCACTTAGACCAGCTTATCACGAAATTATCTCCTTGAAAGTGGAAACCCGCTAGTGGATTTGAACACAGCTAGTATTACCATAGAGTGCGACAAATAATATTATAATACTGTGAATTAATAATTTAATGCATCTGTTTAATATTGACTTATTCTATGTCACGTCGCAACAGTCGACTGAGTCAATCACACGTATCCAAACATCTATTGTTGTGTTATCAGACGCAAGCAGACCGGCTCTAGCTAAACGTTCATATTCCTTCGAATACCATTTCATACCTGACTACCGTAAGATTAAACGTATTGATATTCGGAATTAAATTTAATCCAAATTCTATAATTTAGAACTGGAACACGTGACTTCGTTAATCTTATATTTGTGATAAATTCATTGATCAAAGCACATTCTGAATATATATTCCCCTATATTTTAACAATCTAAGATCTACTTTTATCGTTTTAATAATTGATAAAAAACTGAACCAAAAACTGAACATACCATTACATGACCATAACCACCTATCCAATTGCCTTGCATTGCATGCATTAGAATTGAGATCGCACACATGTGCGAATATTATTATTAGACAATAATATATAGCTACATGCCTTTTTATAGTGTGTATCAAGTTTTAAATTATGGTACGGGAGCCACGTGCAAATTTGGTTCATTATTTCCTCTCAAGAGATAATTCGTCAGACGCATCAGAGTATAGTATTATAAAGCCTCGTGAACGTCAGCTGGCGCTCGGTTGGGGGGGTGAGCGGTTGTAGCCTCCCACGCACGTAGGAAAAAAAAATACATTCATTCATATCCTCTCAGCTAAAAATTTGTCAAATTGTAGCTAACCCAATATCCCAACGAAAAAAAATAATCAGCTGGTTACAACATGGTGTATTATACGTCAGCTGGTGACTCGAACATGAAAAAAAAAAATTATTTTCCGTGATTTCCTCTCAAACAAAAATTTACCTGATGATAGCTTATATGTAACTATGGATAAATATATAGGTCAGCTGGCTGTATCTTGGTGGAAAAACCGTCAGCTGATACTTTGAAAGTTATTACATAGGAGTTAGACAGAAGCATCTATTGCCAATTTATATGCATCAACTGACTAGGTTTTCCTCGACTTATTGCGAGCTGATTTTTTTTATTTATCGCATCAATATATTAACAATCAGCTCACAAATTTTCATCTGGGAGGAAATGACGTATCTTTAATTATAATCGTTATTTTAAAAATTCAAGCAACACACGCTAGCATAATATAGACAGTAATAAGGTACGCTTGGAGGTGGTTAGTTGTGCGCATGATCGGGGTACTACGGCCCTTTTGTGTAAAGCATTGTGAAAGATTTTTGGGAGAAGTAAGAAAGAAGGGGACTAACGTGCGTTTAGTATAGACGAGCATACGTAATCATTCGAAAAGAATATTCAAGAAGCATTATTGAAGAAGCATTATTAGTTCGTCTTAGTGATTGCTCGTATGATGGGTCGTGTCGATACTTTACTGTTTTATAGGCAAAGGCGTGGCTTGCATTCAGCCACATCGGTAAACATGTTTTTACAAATATTATAAACTGCATTTAAAAATAACTATCATATCATCAAATTCACATAACTACCTAAAAGTGTAACAAATATGAAATAACCCACTAAAAACATTAGTTAACTATAATTATTTAAAAAATAATAGTATAATATATAATTAATAAAGTTATTACTTATCTTTTACGGGGACTTATGTTGATGGAATTCCACGTATCTCGATGATTTTGTTAATGTGTCGTTCTATTCGAGACACCAGCAGCTGACATATAATACACCATGTTGTAACCAGCTGATTATTTTTTTTCGTTGAGATATTGGGTTAGCTACAATTTGACAAATTTTTAGCTGAGAGGAAATGAATGAATGTATTTTTTTTTCCTACGTGCGTGGGAGGCTACAACCGCTCTTCCCCCCAACCGAGCTCCAGCTGACGTTCACTAGGCTTCATAATACTATACTTTGATGCATTTTACTAATTACCGCTTGAGAGGAAGTTGGTCATAAAATCTGTTCCTGGCTCCCGTACCATTAACCATTATTATATTGTGTCCAACGAAAACAGAGCTATCTAGGATAAAATACGGAAGCAAACACAAAATGGCTATGTTTGCGCAGCAGTAGGTACTCACGATTGTTCCACTAAAAATCCATAGATGGCGCTTATTTAAATGTTTCAAAATCAAATTCATTATGTAAAATAGTGTCGATTCTTGAATAAAATAAAAGTCTAGTGCACATGACTAGATGCTGAATTCACCTTGTTGTACGTATTTAACTGTAATACATTACATAAGAGTAGAATAAACATGTAGATACAGAAATGTTAAGTTTCCTTCTAGTACGTAAACATATACAAACCTTCACTAAATCATAAAGAAATATCATTAGCAAGGTATGAATTTCATTTAACTAAAATAAGAACAACTTATTTCAATTTACAACTATAATATTTAAGCAACATTAGATACAGACATACTCTAAAATTTCTTAAAAATTATATCCTGTTTCGATTTCGCACAACGTATTAACAATTAGCTTTATTCAGATGGTAGTTCAAAGTTAAAACAAAGTTCCAACAGCTCTGGAGATATTGAAGCGAATTTTATCCTGTCTCTGATGTAAAAATCTACAATTGGTAAGCGCGTACTCGTCACTGATGACAATTCTAATTCCGTATACTTTTCTTCCTTCTGAAATGAGGATAATAAAACAAAATAAATATATCTGTAGTGTAGCAAACTAAACCATATTAAAATTAAAATTAAGGACTCCTAATGTTACTAGATAAAAAAGAGCGCGTGTGCCGAGGACACGTGTTAGAAGTGAAACTTCTTTGGCAAGATTCAAAGATACCAAAATCGTCACCTTACTCCATGACGTGACGGTATTGCTATGGCCCATGACGCGACCTTGAAATTTTACTCTCAATGCGCCTAAAAAAGTTTCACTTAACGGTGGAGTCATATTATCTCCACAGTTTTTTTTTCAAAGATCAAAATTATATTTATCTCTGAGATGATCAATATGATTTTCAGTAAGAGGAAAGTAACAATTAATAGGTTTGTGGATATTATTCACACTAAAAATGTAAAATAGTACTTTCAGCTCAAGAAAATCATAAGAAATATTATGGATACATACACTCGAATGTTCTTGATTTCAATACATACCTTGCACAAATCTTTGGTAACTTTATAATATATTGGTGTGTGAGGAGACGGGTTTGGACCTATCAAATTATCATTCCATAGTAGCAACTGTATAGATTTATCTGGACTTTCTTCTGAATATACTACGGTATCCTCACAGTAGATTCTAATCTTCTCATAGCCACCTACAGTCCAAGAATTTAGGTATGCTAGTTGGGATAGTGTTAACTAAAATAAAAATAAAATTCTGGATTATATCTGAATTTGAATAGATACTGGGAACAAATAACTTTTGTGTGTGAGACAATGGTGTCTTTTTAACTTTAAGCAGCGGAATTAGATATACATAAGTACTTAATTAAAGGAATAAGGGTTGAGTTATTTTGCTGGAACTATATTACAGTGACCATTTATTTTCCTATAAATCATAATATACTACATAATTACATATTCTAGTAAATACTCACACCATAGAATGTATTTACTTCAAATCCAACTGCGCTTAGTAAAAATGGTTCATCTAAAAAGTCAAATTTTTCTTTCTCTCTCTTTGAATCCTTTATAAGACAGGCGCGATTTTTGTTGAAATCGCAATAGATATCAAACTTATTCGCAGGATTTATTGTATAAATACCTGAAAGAGTGAAACATAAATTATATTAATTTAACCAAACACAATACACGTTATAATATAATATATACACATCTAACCACCCCTTCACAAAATATCTGGCTTACAAAGTAGCCTAGTCCTATGAAGACAAATATTCCCTAAGTATTAACCCTTCTTTAAACAAAATTCTAATCCGCCTTCAAATTGTCAGAACTATACAAAATTCAAATGAGACCAAGAATCATCATAATATGGGTTCATCCAATAGAAAGTAACAAACCCAAAAAAATACATTCGACCTGAGAACTTTATCCTTTTTTTGAAGTCAGTTTAAAAAGTTACTCAGATATTATATTTCTCGTACCATAAAAATACAACCCTTTATGTAATGTATAAGTAAAACGGTGCAAATAGGTTTTAAGCGCTCTGCGAGTTCCACCTCAAGATGTGGCTAAATAGCTTCATTTCAGTTGTTGAATCATGCGATCTCACTTTGACGTTTAGTCGTGAAATGCGTATGTACCGTTTTTAAGATCTAATGTTGTGTTGGTAACCAATTTACAGCTTTTTACTTATAGTAGATAATATCAAATTTTATATATCGCAGAAAAAAGAAAACGATAAATGCATACCATTATCTCGTGAGTCAATATCAATGCATGTTTTAGCTGGATTCGAACTAGTTCCAGGAAGCTCGGATGGTGCCTCTGACCCTGTAATACCTGAAATGTTTTTTTTTTGTTAACAAAAAATAGTAATTACACAAGTAATATAATAAAAAATAGGCTAACTTACTATCTTTATTGTAGACTCCTGGTTCTCCTTTTTCACCCTTTGAACAATAATTTAAGTAAGACCTTATGAAACCAAATCAAATGAAAAAGAAAAATAAATTTTGAATTGAATGAACCCCTGGCCGTATGACCTAAAGCGATATCTACTAAAGTACTAAATGTAACTTTTCGTGACCAACTTATACGTGATTATCAAAAAATTCTGTTTTTTTTTTAAATTATATTAAACTGCAGTCTCAAATCTAATTTTCATATTGATTAATTGATATATGATTGAAATATGAAATATAATTACAATTTTCAAGTAAACATACTTTAAGTCCCGGAGGTCCCATCCCACCGTCTTCCCCTCGATCACCCTTTGGCCCCTGAGGACCCGGCTCGCTCCTTTCTCCTGGTTTTCCAGCCATCCCGGTATCCCCTTTAGGTCCTGGTGGTCCAACCAATCCCTGACGGCCTACACCTATTTCTCCTTTTTCTCCCTTGCTACCTACATCTCCTCTTGTCCCAGCAGCTCCTGTATCACCCTTACTTCCTTTTTCTCCCGTATCTCCCTTAGTACCAGGATTCCCTGGCATTCCTGTCAGACCAACTTCTCCTTTTTCTCCTTTCGTTCCAGGATCTCCCTTAATTGCTTGCATAATTCTTTCCGGCTTATTTACTTTTTCTCGAAAAATATAAAAAAAACATAAGACAACTAAGTAGATACTTGTAGCGTACTTGTGTCGAATATATTTTACGAACATTTAATTAAGTGTTATGTATAACTTAAATATGTTTTTGTAAAATATATTCGAATCACATATGCGTAATACCAATTTCGAAAATGTGATAGAGATTTAAATAAAAAGTCGGTTTGTGACAAAGTTTGTACGTACCTACTCTATATTTAAATATATTAGTAGCTATGTAACGACATACACATTTTTTATACATGAAACTCATAGTTACCTGTTTCAAATGAATTTGTATCAGCCTGGCTTTTTACACCCTGAAAAATTAATATATGTAGTACTAATCACATTTTTTGTAAAATTCGCTACAATAAACTTAATGTCCTAATTGTTAATGCGATAGTAACTGTTTGTCTGTCTCTTATTCACGCTTGACACTGAACCGATTATGATCAAATTTGGTTTATAGATAGCTTGAAACCTACATAGGTAGATAGTTTTATCTCGGAAAGTGGTAAATGATAAATATTGAAATTAAAAAAAAAAATCAAATTTACTTTTTCATGTTTGAAGTAAAGCAAAATTATAAGAAACTAGCTGCTATTTTTGTAAAATTTATAACAACAATAAAAACAAATACTACTTACAACTTTTAGTGCACATTTATCTGAAACATACAGAAGCTTTTATGTATATTTATATTATTTTTATAGTATTATTCAATAACGTACAAATAAACAGTCAATACACTTTACGTAGGTATATGTACAATATGGGCAACAGATAATTTAAAATCAATTAAATTGTATTAGTAAAACTCATCTAAAATAAATAGACCGTATTTCTTTTCAATGTATAAGCACGCGAAAAATAATTGGTCAAATGAATTCGAAATTGAAATTTGCAAAATTCCCAGCAAATACTTAAAAATAAATTAAATAAAACTGATGAAATACCTAATTTTCCTGTTATTCGCCCACCACTAGAAACCTGAAACATAATTATCATATAAAAACAAATTATCTTGTGTACTTTGTTAATATAACGATAATAATTTATACATTTATAATGTATACATTGCTTATATTATAAACATAAAAATATATACAGTTAAAAACAACTCAAATACACGCTTTAATAAGATAAACTCGTAAACTTATGGTATTGTCACGTATCCTCGATAGGTGTACAAAGTTTGGATTAAAATAATATGCCGTTAAAAGTGGGTCAAAATGAGTCTAAAGAAGTTGGTGACATACATACAGGTGAAGCTAATGAAAGCGTGTTAATAGACTTACAGCATTTATTTTGGATCCATCCTTTTCATAGTCACTCGATTCTTCATCAGTGTTTGCTAAAATAAAAAAATAAATATTAAGTATTAAAATTTACCCAAACACATATTACGTGGAAGTTATTTATAAGAATCACCTGGATTTGTATTCACTTTTATTATGCAACAAATAAATAATATAACATATATTGTATTTGACCACATGATGGACGCGTATGAACTAACTGTAACGATATAATATTAATTATATTCCCATTTTCCTGTTGGTATTCCGAAATTAATGTGTCATAATGTATCCAAATATATAACAAGGTAATTGATTATATTATGACGTTCCTGTTCCCGTTAGTTAATCATAATTTAATTAAATAGTTTTATGATGATCGGCGATTGAGGAAAAGTATAGACAATTATTACCTATATTAATATGGCTAGACAAAGCCATTAAGTATTATTTAAAAAATGTCAGTTGATTAAAACGGTAAGACAATGTGATATTAGTAAGATTTATATTAGAAGTATTAATAATGTATTATCGCTATGAAGGTAAAATACGTTTATATTTGTTTTAATACTTATACAATAATTATCATGAGTTATAGGACCATGATGTCTTAATATGGCTGTATTTTTGCTAGAGTGGGAAAGTGAGGGCGCTATGGCGCTGTCCTTTTTACAAACTGGAAATAATGCTGTTTTAAAACATCATGGTACGGGAACAGCTGTTAGTAGATAAATCCGGGAAGATTTTATACTTTATTCAAAAATATAAAAAATATATGAAAATGAAATATGCTTTAAAATAGAGCCATCTAGGAGAAATAAGCGGAACTAAATTTCGGCATAACTCCTGTAGGAGTCTAATGCAGAAATTTTGTTAAGGGTATAAAACAAAGATGGTGCTTTGAGTAATAGCCATACAAAGTAGAAACTATAATCAGTGGATAATATTATTTTCAAATTAAAAACGAATGCGAAAGCTTTTTTCATATAATAATCTATATAATATTAATATAACACATGCCCCAATATAATATGTACTTTGAATCCATCTTTATCTTAAATTTAATAAGCTTACATATACATAATATAAGATAGAGTTGTTTATCAAAGCATGTGTATTCTAAGAAATTTGCATAATATTGGGAACAGCTATTCCTATCTTGTTTACACATATATTTTGCATACACAG
>CAJQZM010034397.1:0-31453 GCA_907164665.1 Colias nastes
GCTGAACCAACGTCTGCTGCGAGGATGGCCTTGATACACAAAAAAGACTATTTAGAAAATCGTTTGAACGATCTTGAAACATTAAAAACAACTTTAAAACAGATGCAACAGTTGACGGATGTACATTTAGAATCAGTAACTGATGATGAACTATGTATTTGTGAAGATTTTTATCAATTTAGGATTTTTAATCATGACTTACAGCCCGAAGATCGTGAACACTTAGTAACTGAGCTGTGCTATTTATGGGATATTGCTGTGTTTGGAGAGCGTAGTCATAAATCTATTATCTCAATTTTAAGTGCTGCTGATATAAAAGAAGAATATACCGATGAGTTAGGCACATTTTATATTGATCAGCACAGTAGAAAAATTTACAAGCAGCTACCTGACGATGAAATCCACTACCAACCAAATGAACGAGGCGAACTGGTACCACTAAGTGACGATTCTGAACACGTTTATTTCTATGATGAGTGTGGAAGGTATTTTGTAGATCCAAAAACGAGACAAAGAGTTTACAAAGCTCACGCAACAGCAAGTGAGTATATGCTGGATAGCAGTGGTATTTTACTTAAAGTTAAAGAAGAACGGGATGGTGTCATTTATTATTATGATAATTACGGTAGATATTACATAAATAGCGAAGGAAAGCATATTTATCGAGATGAAGACACAGTAAGTGAATATGAAAACGATGGTTTTGGAAATCTAGTTCGAATTCGTAGTCACTTGGATATGTTTGATCTTTGTCCAGGTGACGCTAATGTGACTGAGGATTTTAAATACCTAAAATTAAATGTTGGTAAAGCTTTACAAGTATGTATCGCTGACGTTATTTTACATCAACCAGCGGATCCTATCAAATATTTATCTGCACGTCTTATAAAATATAGAGAAAATATTGAAATACGAGAAAAACATGCTAGAGAAAAAGAAGAATTGGATGTCGAAAGAGAAATAAGAATAGCAGAAGAACGAGCTGAAGTTGAACGTGCTGCTAAAGAAGCTGCTGCATTGCTATCACAAGGGGGAAGCGAAGTTACCTATGATTCAAATCTCTATAAATATAATTCAATGCATCCAGATGATGTAGATTCAGTAAATGCAAGTTCCACACATTAGAAGATTAATTATTGGATATTTCTATTACTTATCTTGTATTTTATTCTAATTATTATTATTAGGAATTTAATTCTTGAAGAAAATATTTAATTTGAACAATCTATTGTATGCGAAATAAATGTTTAATTTGAATGAATAAACCTTGCCAGTCAATGAACATGTTTTATTTAAAATACATTAACCCCTCAGCTGTCGCGGCGCGCCGCGTCAAAAAGGTGCTGTCTGTCGGGCAAATTCGAGCGTTCGGCGCTGATTTGCCGATTTTTTTCGATATTAAAATTTGTGATATAAACTTTAACCTGTGAGACTCTTGTAAATTTTGATGCTAACTAGATAACCAAACTTTATATTAGTTACCTTACTTACTCCCTGGCATGTTTATTTTATTTATTAGAAGCATTTTTTCCCACACATTTTGAATAAATGTGACATTGTAAAGAAAAATACTCATAAAAAAATAATATCAAGGTATTTTAGATTTTTATTTTTGTATTTTCATACTAGAATAGACAATCTTTTGAGTGAATATAACAAAAACATAGGTTTATTTTATAAAAATTCGAGAAAGTTGAGTATGAATATCATCGTTTACGCATGAACATAAGCGGACGCGATCCCCAATCATGTTCATACAAATACAGACTTTACAGGGTGCTCCAAAATTACAACATTTCAAAATTTTTTGCTACTTGTTTTTATTTTTATTTTAATCAAAACTAGATAAAAACTAACAGTAATTTTTACTTTTTGGAAATATTTACTTAGGTTTTTATTAATGTTTAGAAATCGTCTTATTCCTAAATGACGTCATTCTTATGGTGGGCTTTGTTCTAACGTCTGTATGTATAACGTCTCCACATCAATTTTAATTCTAATTTATTTTCTCTTAAAATTTGCGATTAAGAAAATATTTTTTGTGGTAACAATAGCATTATGAAGAAATGCTTTTTTTTTCTTTCATGCTCTTAATTATCTATACATATAATAAATCTGTAGAAGGGTCAATTCTGTACATTGAAAATATTGAAAATATAAATAGCAGGGGGTGTTACTGGATAGATACCAAGCCCAAATATGTGATTAAAAAAATTTTTGTCTGTCTGTCTGTCTGTCTGTATGTGAATTGTGAAGGCATCACGTGAAAACTAACGTTTCGATTTCGATGAAACTTGGTATAATCATACCTTATTAGCCTGGGCGTAAAATAGGATACTTTTTATCCCGGAAAAATACGTAGAAAAAAAAATCTTAATTCTTCCGCGCGGACGGAGTCGCGGGCGGAAGCTAGTAATAGTATAAAATGAAATGTTGTCCAACTACAAATCGAAAGGCACTGTATCCATTCAGAAAAATGTCTAAGCTCTACAAATGTGAAATCTACATTTAATTATACCATAACTTAATTATAAACCGTTACATTTAATGTATAAATCAAAATTTTACGGAAATTTGAGTTTGAAACATTTTTTATAAAATACAGCTTATGTAAAGGATAAAAATCAATAAACTTAAAGATTCAGAATAAATAAACAATCCATACTATAATATTATAAATGCGAAAGTAACTCTGTCTGTCTGTCTGTTACTCAATCACGCCTAAACTTCTGAACCAATTTTCATGAAATTTGCTATGGAGATATTTCGATACCCGAGAAAGGACATAGGCTACTTTTTATCCCGTGAAAATGACGCAATCCCGGAAATCCCACGGGAACGGGAACTATGCGGTTTTTTCTTTGACTGCGCGGGCGAAGCCGCGGGCGGAAACCTAGTTACATATAAATGATATACATCTAAATGTTATAGTTATCATTCTAAAAATCAACAAATAATAGGAATCAGTAAACATACTAAATGAAAATTATTATATTATGTCCCTAGTTGTATAGAAGAAAGAATTGTATCATATTATTGTTTTACTTAAAAAAAAATGAACGTTATGCCTTAATAAAATTAACGCTCCCAATCCTATTTTATGCATATAACTTAGCCACGCGTTACGCAAATAATTTAGTCCCTGGGGTAAATTAGCTTATGAGTAAATAAATAGTACAGAGATTCTCTAAAAAAATATCAATCATCCAAAGGATTGAAATAATAGGTAAGTACTTAAATAAATTTTATTTAACTGATAGCAAAAAAATTGTTATGAAGCTTTGTGTCTGTACTATTTATATACTCATGTGGTTGTAATGTGTGGTGTTGACGCCAACATTGGCCAATAAATAGGAATATTTGCAACTTAGCACAAATAACGTTAACTTCTGTTCATTTTTTCTTATAATACATCGAACACAACGACCTCCTTGAGACGACGATTTATTACCACGAGGTTCAACTTGAATCTGATCAGGAAAGTGATGAAAGCTATCCAATCTAGTTTTTATTTTACTTCAATACATGCAGTATTTCCAAGCATATTGTAATTAAGATATAAACTAATCGGTAAAATTGTATTAAAATCGGTTCAGTAGTTTAGGGAGTCCATAGTACACAAACGGCATGAAACTTAAAAATATTTTGATTGGAATAAAATAAAACGTGTAATGTGTAGAATTTCATGAAGAATCCTGGTATCAGGAATTAAAAGCTGTAAATTCCCAGACACTGATCGCGTAAGTATTATTATCTGTTCATTTGACAAAGTATACAGAGTTATATTTTCTTGATTTCAAATACTGTTACGTTCTATTGTTAAAGTAAGCCTTGGAGTGTCTTGTCTTCCATTGCCATAAGGATCGTTGTTCCATTTGAATTCTCTTTTATTGATACTCAAATGCTTTCGAATCGGAAAAAGGTAATCCTATCAAATAGTTACTTAGATTTATTTTCAAATGAAAATTAAAATATCAAGGCGGAAGTTTATTAAGGGTTACCTAACAAATAAGTAATTATTGATTATGTCGTTTTAGACAGCAATGTGATATCTTCAAATAAAAAAAATGCATTCTTCTTCTGGGTAATAGAAGCAGTTTTGACACCAAAAATACAATAATTGTTATCGCTAGTCATTTACAAAATGAGAGGATAGATTTATATTTGCAGGCATACTGCAAATGATGCATTTAATTCGTTTTATTAAATCTGTAATGTTCCAAGGCTATTTAAAGTCATGAATGCAAAAAAATAATCGTCTTCAGACTCTACATCTATAACGTTCTGCCTACGAATGTACTACATATAAAGAATAAAACCGGCCAAGTGCGAGTCGGGCTCGCGCACAAAGGGTTCCGTAGCAGCAAATATAATAAATTACAGTTAAATCAACCTATCTCAAAAACTATAAGAGATACTTTGATCAAACCAAAAATCGTTGAAAGAGTTAATTAGCATGCATCACCTCTATTTTTTTTAGAATTTTATACCCCGTAGTTATAAAAATAGAGGGGGGGGGACATACTTTTTACGACTTTGAGAGCTGATATCTCAAAAACCGTTCACTTTAAGAAAAATGTTTTTTAGAAAACTTTATATCATTTTAAAAGACCTTTCCATTGATACCCCACACGGGTATGTACATCGAAAAAAAAAATTTCATCCCTCAGTTACATGTATGGGGGGCCCCACCCCCAATTCTTTTTTTTACTATTTAGTGTCATATTTTTGTAGCGGTTCATACAACACATATTCCCATCAAATTTCATCACTGTAGTACTTATAGTTTCCGAGTAAATCGGCTGTGACAGACGGACAGACGGACAGACGGACAGACGGACATGACGAAACTATAAGGGTTCCGTTTTTGCCATTTTGGCTACGGAACCCTAATAAAAAACCGGCCAATTGAGAGGACTTGCACACCGAGGGCTCCGAACAAACCAATTTTTTATTATGTTGTAACTCCAAAATTTTATGATTTTCGAAATCATTCCTCAATCTGCGCTATAAGAGCTTATATTTTTACCCCAATTTCAAAACTCTACGTACACGGGAAGTACCCTGTAGGTGTCGATTCCCTTGCGAATGTCGAAATTTGCGAAAATTTGCAGCATAAACGGCTGTATCTTTTGATTGCGTTGGTTTATAAGTTTGATTTTTTCACAGCTTCAATCGACTCAAGTAATCAATATAAATTTCAGTTAAATGTCACATCACGCGCTCCTTTGAAAATGGGTCTTGACAGACAGACAGACAGATGGGCAGATGGGATGGACAGACGTAATTTTATTAGGGTTCTGGACCCTTAAAAACCAAACCCTTTGGGATGCAGCCGTTAATACTGCAATTTTTAGAAAATTTTGACATTTGCAAGGGAATCAAAACCGACAGGGTACTTCCCAAGTACATAAAATCTTTAAATTTGGTAAATAGCAATGTTTTATAAAAACAGATATAAGAATAATTGCAAAGAACATGATTTTTTAATTGCCATTTACAAATAAAAAAAAATAATAATTTCAACTTACAACTCATATGAACGCCTACATGTATTAACTTGATATTCACATTAAAAACTCAGATTTACAATTTAAGCTATAATTAAATCAACGCAATCAGAAGAAATAATATTCATATTCGGCATATTCTGAAAACCGCAACTACAAACCTACGGGGTACTTCCCGTGAACACGTTGTCAAAAGTTAAGTGGACTTGGTTAAAAAGCAAGGTATTACAGCACAGATAAAGAAAAATTCACAAAAAAAAATTTAAAGTTAAAACATAATAAAAAGTAGGTTTGTTCGGATTCCTTGAAGAGCGAATTGTATTGAGGTTCAAAACTCTAAAAAACATTCTTCCAGTTTTAAAGAAATAACCCCAAAATATGAATGTGGTGACATCTATGAACTATCTGGGTTTCAAAAATAGAGATAAAAGACAACAGCTACCGTGTTGTCGTTCATTTTGAAATTGTGAGACGACAGAAAAACAAAATAAAAACAGTTAATCAAACATATATGCCAACGTAATCAAAAGATACAACCGTTTATGCTGCAAATTTTCATAACTTTCGACATTTGCAAGGTTATCAAAACTTACTTTCCGTGAACAGAGTCTTGAAATTTGTTAAATAGCAACGTCATATAGCACAGATAAAGAATTCTAAAATCTGAATTAAAAGATACCTACAGCATTATAAAAAAATAAGTTTGTACGAAGCCCTCGGTGCGCGAGTCCGACTCGTACTTGGCCGGTTTTTTATTTTTTCTGAAACTTAAGGTTCCCCAATAAATAATAATATGTTGTATTTGTATGAAGGTAAGAATATGTTGTACAATTAAAGTGTTAAATTTCTTTTCGAGTTTGTCCTACACAAATTACATAGTTTCACTTTGTCCTATATATAGGTCATAGTGAAAACCATTGTTCCCCATGTAGGTTTTTTACTAATTTTCCAGCATATACATACTTTTAACCATAATATACTAAAATTAAAAGAATTCCAGAAAATGTGTCTCTGGAATTCTTTCGTAAGCAGAAGGTTACGGACTATAATTTTTGTAGTTGATTATATCGTTTTTAACAAGAGGACAATAAATACCACAAAAACGATACCTTTCAATATAAACAAAACATATATGTGCATTTTATATTGTATGAAATTGAAAAATTTAATTGAAGACGAAATTTAAAAAAAAAGTGACGTTGAATTTGTGAACATCCTGTACGTGGATTTTACGGGGAAATTATTGTCGGTTCTGATTTGAAAACGAAATATCTCTAAAATGGAACACAGTATCAAATTTTGAATTATATCATTAAAATCTTCATAAAATTTCTCGTAAAATGATGTAAAGAACAAATACAATATGTAAAAATAAATATGATTTACCAGGGGTCAAAAACTAAGCAACGTACAGTTAAATGGTAGATACATATTTGAAACCATTATTTATGGTATAATTGTTGGTAATTTTCATTATTTCGGCACATAAACATTAGGTTATATAGTCAATAATAATAAGAAGAGCAATAAATACTTATCGTTTTTCAACTTTCCGCAAAATTCTACATTTTGTAAAACTTTAAAAGTTAAAAGTTACTCGACTAAAGTATGACATAATTACTGTTATATTTCGAATATTTATCGGTCAAATTATTAATTGATGGACTTTAAATATTCAGTAATTCATAAGCTATCAACTAAATAGTCGTTTATGCAGATTTAAACTATATTTGCGTTACAATGAGCCAATTTCCAACCGGCGGTGATTTGGCACAGATCTGTGTTCCGACAGACGAGGGTTTAATATAAAAACTTTTTTTTCCCTATTGGTGATTATATGCTCGTGTTAATTATTATAATATAAATATATTAGAATTCATGTCATCAAAAATAATATGATTAAGTTATAAAATATATTTAGGATTATAGAATTAACACTGAAGAAAACTTTCTACCCTCTTTCTACCAATGATGAATATAATTTGTTATAGCAACATTTACATTGACAGCTGTAGACGGCCATATTGCAATTTGTGAATTTGACGAATTATATTTGATGTTCGTTCGCTATTGAGATAGGACTCAAGTCTTAATCACCTGCATTCATTAGGATTATTTCAATAATAACGATAAACCAGTAAATAGCAGGTGATAACACAGATAAACGGATTTATCTTGTGAATATGAGGTGATAGCAGTTGAAAATAGTTTCTCGTGCCTACGTACTTCCTACAATGATTAAAGTTTTGGGGCAAGGCTCTTCTGTATTTTATGTAAATTAGCATGGATAAGTGTGGTGTGACGTATCTGCGGTTGAGTGTTTTATTGTGCGACATAGTGCGAGTGCAGTCGTATTGTTGTACTTGCTAGTTGTGAACGTCTACCCAACGTAAATAGACTTGATGGCACAGTGTGTTTAGTTAACAAATAACGATGCCTCCGAGACCACCGCCGCCGCCTGGACCTCCGCCGCCTCCAGGGCCTCCTCCTCCAATTTTCGGAGGAGCCAAAGGGGGTCCTGATGATCGGAATGCGTTACTTAGTTCGATAAGACAGGGAGCAAAGTTGAAAAAGACAGTCACAGTGGATAAAAGTGGACCCTATATTCCGGGCAAAGTGACAAATGCATCTAGTAGTGGTAGTAGCCCAGTGGGGAATGGTGTGAGGGGTGGTGGTATACCAAATGGAGGTGCTATGCCTGCTTTGGGCGGACTTTTTGCTGGTGGAATGCCTAAGTTAAGGCCTACAGGAAAAGGACCCAGTATTGGAAGTAAGTTCTGTCACTTGTGTACAAGTAACTGTACTAAAGAAATTAATTCAAACTTTAAAATATATTTGCAGTCCTTGAGAATATTTTAAATTGCAAGTAGTTAACATACACACAAATCTTATTATTTTTATTGAATTACTTTCTAAAACCACAGTATACATGTACATAATATATATTATAGATACCTATGATAAGCATGTTTTCAATATCAGAAGTAGATTATGCTTATCTACAGATAAATAATATTTAGTGAAGTATTTTACAACAGTACAATTAAATTTAGCTGCTCATTTAGATTTTAGGTCTTAGACCTAAAAAAATATATGGAACAATTAATATAAACTATCCATATTTTGTTTGACCCTTCATTTGTGTCATAAATTTTTTCTAAAATTATTTTTTTTGTTTTTTTTTTTGCAATTTAGAATGATGCATATTTAAAAAAAAATTCTTTCATTCAATACTAGCGGTCCGCCCCGGCTTCGCCTGTGGTACATTTTTACGTTTTCTCTCCATAAGAACCATCCTCGTACTTCAAGAAATGTAATAAAAAAAGAATTAACGAAATCGGTTCAGTTGTTCTCGAGTTATGCGCTTACCAACACATTTTGCGATTCATTTTTATATTATAGATTATATCACATTACATTTATGAAATGTCTTCATAAGTTTTGTATATGTAGATTACAGAATACAGAAAGAAAGAAACATTTATTATTACAGACAATTTCAACACACAATAGCAGACAAATGACCAAAAAAATAACACAAGTATAAAAAATAATTATTTGTGGTTGTGTGCTAAAAGGCCACTCATATGTCCTCAGCACTAATTAAAACTGTAATTCTGTAAAACCTTTAAAAATGTCCACATTTATTTTTCAAAGTTGAACTGTATTACTATTCTCTGCTTTTGATAGGATTTTAAGTTCTTATCAATTTGACGAATAATGTAATAACTACTTCAATATTTAAGATTCAATATTGTCAAGGTTTTTATTTTTGAGAACAAGATAGTATAATCTCTATAGTTATATAAAAATGAATCCTTATTTCCCTTGGTCACGGCATCACGCATGAATGGGAGGACTGATTTTGATAATTCCTTGTGTATAATATTCCTTGAAGTACGAGGATGGTTCTTATGCAGAAACATGTACCACGGGCGAAGCCGGAGCAAAACTGCTAGTATAAAATACAAAATACTTTGAATTTTTCTCCCCCACAGTCCAATCTTTAATAAGCTATACAAAAAAGAGAAACATATAAAGACTATCAGGTCATAACTGATGCATATTTGATGACAAATAGGGATATAAAGTAAAAGCTGAAACTTGTAGATATGGATCAGTTTAGTTACTGTATGGATTAATTTAGATTCCTAGAAATAAAATGTGTGAATTAGATTTATCTTCATTCCATATATTTTATTCTTGAACACTAATAAATATAAATTTAGTAAGTTACTTTCATCTAAGAAAATAATATTGAAAATGAAACTATGGTCTGTGGAGAAATCAGTGAACATCCCTAAAAAAATTGAGTCAAATAAATAAGCTCCTAATTACTGAACTCATTTAAAAAAATGTCATTAATTTACCTCTTGTAATTTAATGTTCTTTTTATCCTAATGTAAAATAATTAGCTAAAATAGATTATAATTAAATTTCCTTTTAAATCACTGGAAATCTAGTTAAGTAATAAATTATTAAATTATCCAAATTAATATAAACTCAATTAAATAATCATTAGTGGTTACAATTTAGTTAAATAGATAAGAACACCATAATTACAGTGATTTATCAATTATCATTTTAATTTATGCAATAGTTAAATCAAGCTTTTAAATTGTATGTTTTCCTTACATGTATTAACGAAACTAATTTTATTAAGGAAAAGTTGTTCAAAGCTCTATGTACACCAAAATAATCTTATGTATAAAATTCCCGTGTCACAATGTTAGTCACTATAAGTACTCCTCCAAAATGGCTGCACCGATTCTCATAAAATTTTCTGTGCATATCAAGTAGGTCTGAGAATCGGACAAATCTATTTTTCATACCCCTAAGTAATAAGAGTAAGGCAGAACAACGTTTGCCGGGACAGCTAGTTAAATAATATAATATTTAGTCATTAACTCAGAAATTGGTACACCTA
Organism: Colias nastes; assembly: GCA_907164665.1. Taxonomy (NCBI): domain Eukaryota; kingdom Metazoa; phylum Arthropoda; class Insecta; order Lepidoptera; family Pieridae; genus Colias; species Colias nastes. The sequence continues at coordinate 10,438 of CAJQZM010034397.1, forward strand.
AAATTGTTACAATGTAAAAAAATGTGTTATAGCTTTAAACTAAACACAATTTTTTTATTTTTTTTATTTTTGTCTTTAAAAATTAAATAATAATTAACTTGATATTATAATAATGCAAAAAATATGTTTTTTGCTGTACAAAAAATAAAACGTATCATTGAGATTAAACAAAGCATATTATATACATACTTAGATATAATCATATTATCTGCTATTTCCATCAAAACCACATTTGAAACATGAAATGTATAATATAAACTGAAGGTGTTTTAACTATTTGTTTTGCGTGTGTACTGTGTAGCGTTTTACCCGTTAAAATTAATCTTCCAATTTGTATTTAATAAATTCTATATGGCTTCATCATTAAATGTATAGACTCTTCATACACATTTGTATTTGCCAACAAAAAATGTTTTACGATATTAAATATCGCGCCAATTTTAACATTTCTAAATCTCTAGGCACAACACCAAACGGCCAAATCAAATCGAACAGCGGTGGTTCGTCGCCGCGGTTTGCACAACCCCAGAAATCACCGGAAAAGTCTCGATCTTTCGGCTCCTCTGGTGGGAACCTTATGGCTGCGTTGTCTGAAGCAATCGCGTCACGGGAATCGCCGAGGGACACGAGGGATTCTCCCAGGGAACCGCGGGATTCGCCCTCCCTCCACCCTCCACCAGCCAGGCCAATGGTCAGGAGGCAGCCCAGTGAGGTCCGGGTGAGAGGACCACCTCCAGAACCGCCCGTGGCCAAGACTCCTATGCCTTTGGTAAGTGTTTGTTATGTATTAAATATTTAGAAATAATTTACGTTACGGTTAAGGTCTTGAAAGCACAATATGTTATATGATTATGGTGATAATAAAAAGAACATTAGACCATGCTTATAAAGTAGCTCACAAGGAGGAATTTTCTTAAATATATTATATCCAAAACGATAGCAAAAATAATATAGAAATGCTTTCAGATTACATATGATTTTTTGCTCATATTTGATTTATGTGTATTATTCCTAAGTACGACATTTTATCTATCGAATATCTGCTTATTATAAATTATAAAAAAAACACCTTTAATTATAATTTTTAAAAAGAAAGATAATCCTCGGTGAATAGTAGGGCTTTTTCCTGGAAGTCACACGATATCGTTATTGGCTTCACCAGTCGCTTAGTACGTCTGCTTGTCGTTAATGAGCTTTTGATCGTGGGCTTTTTCTTTAACGTCACATTTAATGGGACTTTTAACTGGACGTATTAAGTGACCCTATCTTACTTAAGATCGCATCAAGTCTATGTAAACACTGTTAAATAGGAAGCAATATCTGTTTTGCTTTCTTGAAAATTGTTTCTTAGAAAACCCTTCTCTGTATATGAAGCAGTACATTTTAGCAGAATTGATTATCGTATTTTATTTATTCCTTAACAATTCTTCCTATTTTGTGAGAGAAACGCAAAGAATATGTTTTATTTCGCGCTCTGTGTTTACAATTTTACATCTTACTCTCACTAAAGAAATCTGTATACTCTATAATCCCATATAAAGATATAAACATTAGATTAGATTCTCACGATATTATTAGTCGATTTACATACACGGCTTGATTACTCATACATTGATTGGCGCCGAAACCTATTCGTAATTGATCTAGACACGCGGCAGCGTGTCAAGCCGAGTTCAAGCGAAGAGAACTGGCGAGCAGCAGCCGTGTGTATATTTACACGAACCATTTCGAGCCACTTTTCACCCCCTTATAACTCGAAAACTATTGAAGTTAAATGAACCAAATAACGGTACATATCAAGAGGACCTCAAGATAAACAAGAACCTTAAATTTCATAAATACAGATTAAACAGCTGTTGCGTAGATATTAATATCCAAAAATCGCAATTTCTAAGTCTGACTGACTCATAGATATATACAAAACCTAACCCACTTCCAGATGACCTAGAAAGTTCAAATTTTGTAATCAACTAGGTAATAGTGAGTGTACAAAGGAAAAAATCAGAAAATACTGAATTTATCTGTATTTAATTTTTTTTTCAATGACATTAATTTTGTTTGTATGGAAAAATGGAAAAGTTTATAAAAATAGAAAATATTATATTCACCTTACTAGTCTTAAAAAATAGATCAAAACTAATCAGTGGCCGAAAAAAAATTTTGAAATCCATCAATAAATGACTGAGATATAGATTATTGAAGTTTACATATTTTAGCACGAAACATATTCTGTAGATTCGATGCGCCTCTGACATCACACTCACTCGCGCTAGTATCGCTAGGGCGGATTACTTCGATTGCATGATTTCTTTATTCAAAACTGTTATTAAACGTAAAATAAAAGAAAATTGTAATAAAAATATTGCTCATACAGTTAAAAATAATATATAATTTTACATATTCACATTTATTTATTCTTTATTTATGAGTGTTTAGTTTAGTTTTAATTTCAGTGTAATGGAAGAAGGCTTCGTCGAAGGTCGAAATGATTTAATTTGCGTAATATTAATATAAGTGAAACATCTTTAGGCGCGTTTAGAGTAAAATTTCAAGATCGCGTCATGGCAATACCGTAACGTCATGGAGTAAGGCGACGATTCTTGTACAACGATCTTTGCATCTTGGTAATAGTGTGTGTACAAATTCACGCTGGATGTTTAGAAAATCATGTAGGTAATCTTTTAAACAGAAAACGAGTTTAAAAAATTGCAGATAATGACGGGGCAATGTGCGCTGACATTCATAACATACAATAAAATATAGAAAATAATACGAAACAAACCATACAGAGAAACCGCAAGAAAAAATAAAAAAAAAATCGTATATAAAAAGTATTATATTCATAAAGTAAATCAAATTTGCAGAGTAATTTTCTGTACAAAAAGTAATGATATCCCACCAAAAACATAAATGTAAAAATTGGAGCCGAGTTCAATCGTTGAATTAATTTGCCAAAAAAAGAAATGAGATCTAAATGTGTGCCAAGTTCTGCAGACAGTCCAGAAATTTATTTACAAAGATGTATTAAGTTCTTAGGTTGACTGAAAATTCAATTGTTTTATTTTCCCTTAGAGAACAATGTTTATTCCAAAATATAACTTTTTTAAGGGCCGATTTTTCAATGCCCAGATAAACAGCTAGATAGACTTTATTCTTCAGGTAACAAAATATTCAATTTTTCAATAGACGAATAGGACTTATCTATCGAATAACTACGTTATTTGAGGAATGAATCTATTTGCCGCTCCAACGGCAACGGCCAGATAGCGCGCTATTCGACGAATAGGCGTTTGATTTGACAACTGACGCGTCAAATTTGGGATATTTTCGTATGTAATAACATAGAGCATAGAATTATTAACAATTAAGCCTCTTTCTATATAATTATTATCAATTAAAATCATATTGAAATTGATGTTTTTGATAGTATTGATGACCATGCTATTGAAAATTTGCCGAACGCTGCCTTTATGTCGTTTCCATCGTAAAATATATAAATTTAAACACAAATTTAATCAAAACTCTTTACTCGAATCAAAACAACAATCAACAATCATAGAACACAAGACAAACTTAAAATGCACTCCTGACGTGAGTCATAATGACGGTTGTTGACAACTTGCAAGAGTTGACTCTTTCCCGCTCTAACCTGACTAATTTAATATGTTTGTTTCGCCACTCCGAGAGCAGAGCTGCCAATATGGAAATATTTGGTCAGATAGTTATTCATCAAATAAATCACGATTGAAAAATAGGCGAGCCGTTATGAGTTAGATAAACAATTGAATAAATCTATTCGAGGGGTAGTTATTAGACTGTTTATCTCGGGATTGAAAAATCGGCCCTAATTTGAATAATATAATTATTTTCACAAAGCAAACAACTAATTTGATGAGGCTAGTTTTACATACTGTTTATATTTTGTGAGGTTCTAAAAACTAGCCTCATCAAATTATGGGGTTCAATAGGTCATTAGTTGTTTGATTTGTGAAAATAATTATATTATTCAAATTAAAAAAGTTATATTTTGGAATAAACATTGTTCTCTAAGGGAAAATAAAACAATTGAGTTTTCAGTCAACCTAAGAACTTAATACATCTTTGTAAATAAATTTCTGGACTGTCTGCAGAACTTGGCACACATTTAGATCTCACTAGCGGTCCGCCCCGGCTTCGCCCGTGGTACATATTTACGTTTTCTCTACATAAGAACCATCCTCGTACTTCAAGGAATATAATAGAAAAGAATAATCGAAATCGGTTCAGCCATTCACACGTGATGCCGTGACAATGCGAAACGGGTGCAGACCCGCCGCCTTTTTAATTTTTATAGCTCCCGCCGCGCAGCGCGTCGAACGCGGCAACTGATACACAAAAATAATCCTTATGGCATAATTCTGTATTCACGCGCGATGACTTATAACGTATTTCATGTATAACTTTGGTGTTTCTACACCGATTTACATGATTCTTTTACTATAACCTGCCCAGGAGTATGAAGAATAATTGTGCCAAATTTAGTTAAAATCCGTCGGGTAGTTTTTGTTTCTATAACGAATATACAGACAGACAGACAGACAGACAGACAGACAGACAGACAGACAAAAATTTTACTGATTGCATTTTTGGCATCAGTAGCGATCCCTTATCACCCCTTCATAGTTTTTTTTTAAATATATTTCATGTACAGAATTGGCCTCTCTACAGATTTATTATAAGTATAGATTTCTTTTTTTGGCAAATTAAGTCAACGATTGAACTCGGCTCCAATTTTTACATTTATGTTTTTGGTGGGATTCACTTTACAACGCACATATTACCTTGACACTTGAAGTATAAACAATCATGTTTTTGCCCTAGCATATATTATTCCATCTCACGTAGTTAAAATTTCATACAAGTTACACCTTTTCACACTGGGCACTATAAACCCAAATTTAGCACTCGGCTCCCACCGGTTTATCTAAAATAGAACTTACTGGAGGTTAATAATGTAAATAATGTTGTGCCCACACGCATTGGCACTACGGAAATATATTTAGATCCGACTTGGCTTACATTAAATAGATAATGGCTTGACATTCAAATTTACGACTTAACGCTTATGAAAAGTAAAAGTATTGACCGAGCAAGGGCATATGATCGAAAGAATCTGTAGTTATCTAGAACATTAAAATCTACAGGGGTAAACATCAGTGTGTCATTCTTAGATTTATGACATGAACCGTAATTTGTCCATTTATAAGCAAAGTGTACTTTTAAATAATTCATTCACTGTCTATCTGAGATATCTCATATCGTAAATCTAAAAATTTTCCTTATTTATGTCAAATTTAGGCACGTAAAAATCCAGCCAACCGTGAACAAAAAGGAATCGTTTTATTGCAAAGGAATATAATGAGTCAATTACGAGCTAAAAATAGTACCAGCAAAAAGGTGTTACAGAATCGCTAAATAGCATAAAATTCCACCCCAAATTTAGAATACTTCTAGCCTTGCGACCTCCTTCTTGGTACAGTGGTTAACGATTGAGCGTAGAACCGAAGAGTCATTCAATCCCCGGTGGTGAAAAATGTCTCGGCTTGGCAGGACACAGAAGATCACCTACTAGTTCTTAAAGAAAAACGATCAGTGAAACAGATGTATGAATAATGCATCTGCCCTATACCCCACTAGGGCACGCGACTTCACACTTTAGCCTTGCGTCGTCCAAAATATAAATGGATGATTAGCACAGTGATGATAAGCCAAACTTCGCCGGTGGGTGGAGGTGTTGTAATGCCAGTATTTATATTCCGATAATGTTGACCGACGATGCAATCGGTTTCGCAACGCACGTACGCTTTTGGGCTACGGATTTCAATCGGCCGTTAGGACACTTTTGGGTACAGATGTTTATTGTTAGGAACTCTGGTGTTGACAGGTGATAAATAAGAATACTTATTCTTATGCAGTTTTATTCAAGAAACTGTAAGATACTCATCAGCTTTAAAGAAGTATTAAAGCTCAATAACATATTGAGACGTCCTTAATTTAGAAAAGATTTCAAACATCACGGAAAGAAGGAAGAACCCTACGCATGCAATATACAAAAAACAATTATAATGTACCAAAAAACACTGACAAAATATAATTTATAGTGAAATTCACATATTGCAACAATTTGACGCCCACTTGAGGTTTCATATTGATAAGCTTAAAAAATGGTACGTTACATTTTTAAGTTCGATTTAAGTATGTCGTAAATTTATGCTTTCTCTCAAATGCATTATTGAATTTATGTATCATTTTATAGTTTTGTCTTTAGGATATCCAAGGTTATTTATAAAGGACGATAACGATCTTACCTTACCTGCCCTCGTATCTGAGTGTCTTATAGCAATTTTTCTAGTGTGGAAGAATGACAGCGCTATATAGGTCGTCTAGTGCCATCACTTGCCCACACTAGAAATAATACTGCTTTAAGACGTCATGGTAACATACCTGAAAGAGAAATTGTAGCCTTTGAACGCAATAGAGTTTTGCCAAGTCGATAAGGACACAAAAGATACTTTAAGCATCAATATTGCTATAATGAACAGCAATATGCATCGTATTGTACTCTAATGAAGCAGAATCTAAAGTGATGATACTTAGGGCTTTTGAACCACCTCTTATATTACTGAAAGACAAGTTATGCGTTAACACATTTCTTGATGGTAATGTGGACATATATACATAATGATTATTCGGAAAGAGCATGTCAAAACCACAGATAATATAATATATTCTATACATACTAGAGAAAACCCAAAATGTTCATTTTCTGGGTGTACATTTTTTCAAAATGATAGTACTTAGGATAATCTATTTGCCATTTTCAGTTCGTTACTTGAACTGCCATTAAATGTTAATGTAATATTTTCTATAGAAGTAATACAATGCTTATGCTTGACTTGCTTTGCAAGGAAAATGGAAGCAACAGAAATAGTCCTTACCGTATTAATAATTGTTGTTTATTTACCGTTAAGGAAACACAATTAAGGTAGGCGCGGGCGGTGTACTTGGGAGTGAATCATAGTTAGAAACTAGAATGGAGGCAATAATAAGTTTTATAATAAAGTGGTTTAAGATTTTTAAGATATAATTGTCACGAACTTAACATTGAATATGAAAGTTTTTTGATATTTGTCTTTTTCTTTTTCTTCTCTAATTTCATCTTGCGGAAAAAATTCGTTCACGAGGCGGGATTCGAACCCGCGTCTTTCGCCATTCCGGGGCGATTTCTCTATTCTCTAAAAAAATATATCTTCAAATTTTAAATAAATCGATCCATATTTACATCTTTAAGTAGTTATTTATACGATTTTTTGTTACAATTATAAGAGCATTTCATATAAAAGTCGACCAGGTTCTAATTGCATTTTGCACGAATTAAAATATGATAATTTTGCAACGGCTTTCTCATAACAGTTCGTTGCTAGTTGCTGGCAGTTGCCACTCCAATTACCGAAAGTGCTTGTCAGTTCGCTCCAACGTTAAGACACGTCCGAATTTATATGGATTAATAGAATTAAAGTTTTAATAATAGAATGATGTTCTTAAATGGTGCTAAATGCCCTATTTAGGGCGCTAATGTTTTTGATTGGGAAGATTTTGGCAAATGGTAAAAAATGATGAAATTCAAAAGAACTTACTGTGTGAATATGGTGAGTTTTTCTCTTTTAAAACTTAGCTTGTAGTCTATCTGTTTCATTTAGTCAATAATTATTCCTTTCGGTTTCTCTTCATATTGATAAGGCTGTCAATTGTATTAACATTTACAATACTCCTTGTAATTATTTAAAATAAAAAAAATCTTAGACCAAATTCGAATTAGTCTTCTATTTCCTGATATATTAATAATTCAATAAGATAATTCTTTCTACATGTACCTACTAAATCAGGAATCGAACCCACGCTAATTCCGTTTCGATTAGGTATCGTGCGTCACAAGAGTGTAGATGCGAAATTTTTTTCATAGTAAATGATAATAATTTAGATAATGAGGATTCTGATATCCTCGTTATCAACACATGTTTTACACGTGCACTATTTTCGGTGCAAAAACACGGCTTTTTGATTACTTATTTATTTTTCGACTGTGACTTGGCGAACGTTTCACGACATAAACTATCGTATTCATATTCCATTTCATGATATTCTTCACTGTAGATAACAACAATCGTATCCTTTAGGATACTGGTATGTTTGTGTTTAAAAAACGTTTTTATACGTTACGTTTCAAACACAGAGTTTGCACTGTTTCGCCAAGTTCTGTGAACGTTTTCCAAAATCCATCTGAAATGTGCAAATGTGGAAAAACTATAATATAGATATATATTTATTAGATTATTACGTACATCAATTAATTTATGCACATTAGAAAATATGCTTTCATTATTTTAAAACCTCGTATGAAAATATTTTTATTTGTGTGGAAACCCAAGTTCCGACTTTACTAGTTCCTCTTGAGAAAACAGACGTCTCACTACTAGTTCTACTTTGACTTATTTTGCTGAAAAACTGTGCCAAGTGTTGCGGTACGCTTTGGTCCTGAAGTCAAGATTTTGACCTCCCAAGGGTCCTTGTCGCCAAGACATTTGCTATAGTGTTATAAACCTAGTTTACTTGTAAGATAAATCAGTGAGGGAAAAAGCAGGACGTTTTTGTAGAAATTGTTTTGGAGATTTCTTTGTTAGTAGTAGGTATCAATAACGTTTGTTTTCTAAATAAAACTTTTTATCTACAGAAATATAGATGTCAGAATTTTATTGCTCGTAAGTTTTTATTGAAAACTACGCAAGCGATTTTCAAAATTCTTTCACCACTAGAAAGCTACCCTTCTCTTGAATGTCTAGCTATTTTTATTTTGGTTTTATCTCGGATCAAGCGGCTAGAAATATAATTAAAGTCATATTGCAATACCAAGATACGTTTGGTGTATTCAAACAAATATGACGCATCCAGTCTAGTATCTGTGATGATAATTAGTTATCTTTTAGATAAGGACATAACAGCTAGTTAACATGAACATGTATGTAAGTATGTAATTGGACATAACAGGTATTCTATCTCTTTTCTTAGTAATCATATCATAATCGTTTATTCGTAATGTGTGTGTATGTATAATCTCTTTTATTTTGAGTGATATGAGAGTACATTAATATAAAAGAGGTCTTAAGTTTTAAATAAATAAATAAAATAAATAAATTAAATCTTTATTTTGCTTTAAACATGGTATTCAATGGTGATACAATTATATTAATAAAGCACAAACATGTTCAGCCAATACAAGCATGCAAAAATAATTACCATAAAGGAGTTAATGGTCCGTTCGGGTTGAACTTTCCATGAACTCCTTTATGGTATAGAAGTTTTTTTCATTAAGCCAAATAAGAAGATGTTTTCTAAATTTATAATCATTACACGTCTTTCAGCTATTTGGCAGATGATTGAATATTTTAACGGCCATCCCCACGCAACTTTCCCTGTATTTGACGATACGAGGGTTCTCTCGTAAAATTAATTTATTCGGATCCCTTCGTGGTCTCGAGTTTAGTTGAGAGGATGTTTTAAACAAACTACTATTTCTAAAAACAAACATACACAGTTCAAAAATATATAAACAAGGTAGGGGTAATAAACCAAGCTTTTTAAATAAGGGTCGACATGATTCAGTGGGTGCTATTCCACAGATGGCTCTCATGCATCGTTTTTGCGCAATGAATGCCCTATCCCTAGCAGTACTGTTACCCCATAATACTAATCCATAGCGAAGGTGTGATTCTACGTAGGCACGGTATGCTGTGACGGCAGTCTTTAGTTGGAATTTGTAAAATTGGCGATTGTAAAACCAGTTTAATGTATCGTTGATTGGAAAAATAATTTAATATATTATACATATGCATGCGGAAAATTTATTACAGGTACATATAGTAGAGGTATAGACAAGGGTATAGCTAAGCTTTTTATCCAGGTATCGCGTAAGCATAAACGTGTTCAAATAATATATAAATATCCCTTAAGTAAGCAATAAAAATGCTCGTAAACTATATTCTCCTCAGGCTGATTTAATATGTAGAAAGAGTCTCCTAACGTACGAGCCAGACGGTCGCCTCGTCTGCAGAAATTCTTTCTATCGTTTATCATGTAACGAATATTTTTTATAGTATACTAGCATTGCTCCGCTTCTATTGGTTTTAGAGTTATGATATTAAGCCTATAAAGCCTTCTAATGGGCAAATCAGATCCGTAGTTATTGAGTTTTAAATGTTAGTATAGAATAAGTTTATAAGCTGAAGATACTTTTCAAAATATAACAGTTTGAGTATCTAAGTTTTATAGTATGTTCGTTTGTTAACGACGTATCATCGTATAATTTATTTTCATGTTACAAAAGTATGTGATGTTAATTTACAAAAATTTTCTAGGCAAATAGAGTAACGACTGAAATTATTTTCCTTTCCCAACAGGAAAGAAACAGACAGAAGATATTTTGGTTTTATATCCCCTAATTATTGATATAAAAGATATCTAAAACACACATAATATCTAAGTTATTTCAGATTTGTTTCAACATGTACATTAATAGTTATTTATTAAACAATTGGTCCCCACTATATTATTTAGCGTGTCAGGGCCCCGTTTGATTAGTTTTCAGGACGTGGCCGTTTGACCTCGATTCACAATAAAATGTTTCCCATATGGATGGGTCATCGGTGCTTAAATGTTTAGGTACTGTGATAAACAAAAAAAATAAATCATTTATTTTTACATAATCACTTTACAAATAAAATATATACGATAATAAATTTAATATATATTTAAAAATATTATCGTAGTTATTGTCTTTGTGTTTTTTTTTTATAATTATTGTACTAGTGTCCCGTACTTTCGTTTTTTTATATGAATGGTTAATCAAATCAATTTTACGCTCTATTTTACAACTTCCTGATATGTACTGTTTACCTTACCTGTGAGTTAAAATTACGAATAATGTATCACAATGAAATTAATTGATTGAATTGATGAATTTGAATATACTTGGGGAAATAAAATCACGACGCCTGCGTTGGCTCGGTCATGTAGAGCGAATGGGTGAGGAGCGAGGTCTGAAGAGAGCATACTTGGGTCGTCCGTCGGGCCGACCGCGACGGCCAGTTGGTCGACCCAAGTATCGCTGGCGCGATCAAGTGGAGAGGGACCTGAGTAAGCTCCAAGCCAATGACAATTGGCAAGAGACCGCTCAGGACCGGGGAAGGTGGAGAGTTCTCGTCTCGAAGGACAAGACCCACTTCGGGGTTTCAGCGCCACAGGAGTAGTAGTAGTAGTAGTAGTAGTATCACAATGAACGTCAAAAGTGTTAGACGATCGATCGAGACGTTAGTGGTATCTAAATAGGTACTTTTAGTTTACAAATAAAAAAAACGTACTTACTTAGTAAGTTCTGCTTTTTTGCTTTCACAATGAATTTATCTGAATTTTTTCACCTAATTGTACAAATTCTAAGTGATAGTACAATGTTATAAATATTCAACACGCAAGAGAGACTAAAATATTAGTATAGAAAGAGCAAAAAGTCTCTTGGATTTTAACAGAACTAAGCATTATTGTAATATATTTTATATTAGCTCGTTACCCCGGTTTTACCTGAAAATAGTTTTTTTTTTACTACTTAGCTGATCCAAAAAACTACTCTCAAACACGCCCAGTTTTAATTTTAATAATTAAATTATCTAATTTTCCTTGCAAATTTCTTAATTTCATATTTCCTATTAAGTTTCTAATCTACATTCTTATAAAGTGATTCCTGCGATATTTTTTTATCGAGATTATAATATGAATATGAAATTCGTGTCAAGTGTAAGGAAAGCGGATCATCTGGGTTTTTAAAACTCATTATTATATGAAGTTAATCTCATATAATCTATATAGTATAAAAATGAAACCCGTTTCGCGTTGTCACGGCATCACGCGTGAACGGGTGGACCGATTTCGATAATTCTTTTTTTATTATATTCCTTGAAGTACGAGGATGGTTCTTATGTAGAGAAAACGTAAATATGTACCACGGGCGAAGCCGGGGCGAACCGCAAGTAGTTAAATAAAATAACATTAGGTACATAAATAACCAGTGTTTTTCAACGTTCCCAAAAATGAAGTACTCAATTGGACTTTTGTTATTCGATAATTTCATGGATTTATATCTACTTCACGTAATTATTTTGTTTGTTTGATAGGATATTATAGGATATGGATTTCTATAATTCTGTGGATTTTCAACCGATTGACTTGATTATTTTTGTGTTTATAGAACTTTTTTGTCATTTAGTTCATTTATATAGAATTTTATGTTGTACCTTCGGAACATAGGTATGTTCTTGAGGAGGAAGGACCATACCTGTAGAAAATAATTATTTTTGATAAATTATTGTGATAATTGTAACAAATGTTCCATTTTGCTTGCCAACCCATGTGTAATCGGATTGGCTTTAATTTTGTGGCTAAACCAAAGAGGGTGAAGGTTAATCTGACGTTATTAAAATCACAGAACGAACGAGCATTAAAACATTTTAGGTTGAATTTTACGAGTGTTGTTTGTGTGGCTTACTCAAACTCAAACTCAAACATTTGCAACAAACTGCAGTGGAATTCGGAAAAAGACTCGATGTATTTTATTTGAGGGTGTGGCTAGTTTCATTTTAAAGCGAGTGATTGACCTCAGCGTGATAAAAAAATTGAGTCTAATGAAACAATATGAATGATTGAATTCCAATAATTCGCAATAAAACTAGCAAGAAGGGTTTCTTTAACATTTGGAATGTTATCAGCCAATTATTTAACTTATTTACAAGTTGCATGATTTTAAGCTTTTCCGAAACCCTTATAAACCTTTTTTTTTAACGTTGGGAAACCCTTATAAACCTACCACGCAACTATATAAATCTCGATTTGAACGTCTCAATTCTCGTAAATTGGGCCGAGAAGAACTAATACATTTGCTCTATAAATTAATTTACTACAGCGTTTCGTGTTTATGGGAAATTCTATTAATTTAGGTTAATAGGAAGAATGAACTCTTGACGTCAAGTACTTGCCGCAGTTGAAAATATCAGAAATGCGGTTTCCTTAACCAACTAACGTAATTAAGGCTTAATGTTTTCGTATATTTAATTGTGCGTCAGCACTTTCAAAATTAAACTAATTTGATTTCCTTGTTAATATTCGTACTAAGTTGATATCTAGAGGAAACTTAATCCGTAGTGTGGCTTATAGAAACATCTGTTTATTCCCTACATAGAGTCACGGGAAATGTTAATGCAGATTATAAAAATAAATTTAAAACGGTAAAGACGGTGCTCATTAATGCCTTACGGGAGTAAATACATCAAAATTAGTTGGCTCATATCTTTACTGAAGATTTTTAAAATAAAAGAGACTATTCCCATAATATAAAAAGATTCTGTGCTGCTGTAGCTCTGAGATGCAATATTCGGTCCATCAAACTGCAGTCTTATTCTATTTCTATACGTTAAAAATTACAAATGTTTATCTTTGCGGGAGAGTGTAAAGTATATTTGACTTAATATTCTGTAAATATCTGCCGGAAATAGAATAGACGTGTGGTATCGATATTTTAATCTTTATGTGTTTCTAGCACTAACCGTACGTGCTGTACGAATGCTTAATGTCATAAACATACGATCGTGGGAAATAGATTAAATGGCTACTTACTAGATTTTATTTTGTTCTGGATGAAAATTTATAAATGTTTTAAACAAAAAGAGCGTGTGTGCTGAGCACACGTGAACGTGACACTTCTTTGCCAAGATTCAAACATACCAAAATCGTCGCCTTACTCCATGACGTGACGATATTGCCATGACGCGACCTTGAAATTTTACTCTCAAAAGTAAAAAAGAAGTTTCACATCAAAACTAAAATTATGTTGATTTAATTGTGAATACAGAAGCTTAGATCGTTTGATTCATTTCCCCGAAAACAAATATAATAATAGTAATCGATACAAAGATAGTAACTTATCAGAATCCTATCGAGGTATAGTAAGATTGTAGGCTCTTTGAACTGATCACTTATGTCACCTATTTATTATGTTTGAACTTTATATGGTTAAACTTGAAAGTGATAAATACGAATTCGTTGAATCAGTACCAAATTATGATGTAAGCAAAAAACCCAATCATTACTAGACATCGTTAAAAAGTGATAGTAAATATTTGATGGTTTATTAGCACCCTGACGAAGTAAGTCCTCTATTAAAGAACCTCGGTTTTGAGGTTAAGTATATTCCGGGTTTCAAAATACGTAAATCAGGAAAAGACAGTTCAATGTCTAACCACAGCAATTGTTATGAATCACAACATTATCACAGAGGTGCGCTTGCCCAGTTTTCCCTTTGCGTTACGTCGTGTGGTCACTTGACTCATTTGTGACTCATTTGATGTGTCATTGGCGATGTGTATGGCATATGAATATGTGGGAAAACGGATAGATGGTGTGGTAAGGTCACGAAAATGTCCGTCTACGTGAGGAGTGTTTTGTCTGACTGGTTGTCTGTACGTGCGTCTGTAAAAAGTTTATGTTAATTCTTTTTGTTGATAAACAATTGAAAGCCTTCGTTTACATTAAAAGTTTAATAAGCCTAGGACCAGAATTCGATAAGGGTATTTTTCTAGGATAAAATTGTTTTCTGAAAAGTTTTGGGTTTACACCTCATTGAATCTAGAGAGATTACTAGATACTACTACTACTATTTTACACGACAAAGGGGTGATTAATTTATAAAAGTTGACTTCTTTCATAACAGCAATGCGGAAACATCCTGCTAACGCAACAATTATATCAATAAAACATAATTTAAGTGTTGCACTGCGTCAATGACTCTATCACAATGGGCTAAAGTTCACAATAGGGTAACTGCATTGTTGTTTACATATTATTGATCTGTATGCAGGATATGCAATTATTATATTGCATAGGGAAGTGGTACATGTGTAACATGTCAGTGTATAGCAGATAGAAAGATTTCACAAAGGATATTGGTCAGGACACATCGCTAGAGCCTTAATCAATACATAGTATAAAACAGTCGCTTTCTCTGTCCCTATGTATGCTTAAATCTTTAAAACTACGCAACGGATTTTGTTGCGGTTTTTCTTATGTTAGAGTGATTCAAGGAGAAGATTATTAGTATGTAATTTATTAGGCCTTAGACAAAGCGGGTGAAGCCGCGGGCGGAAAGCTAGTCTGATTAATAAAATCCAGACGGTAGTTCTTTGCCAACTGCCAACTCCGTAAAGAGGAGCATACATGGCACTGGCCATCTGCTGAACAAATTTTGAGCCAAATCGTTTTTATTAAATTTTGCTATGGCGCTAATCTTATGAAACGATTGGAAGCAAATCAAAATACTATTAAAAATAGTCGGATTCATAATAGGGGTAAGGTTAGATTACCCAATAATAGGATAGTATCATCTATTTTTTTGGTGTAATAACCTGTTGGCTACATGGTGTAGAAACAATACCTCATCTAATTACCAGATATTGGGACCGGATGGACCCTGGAGGTCAATTTGTAGGTTTTCCTGTGTTTTAATTAATGGATTACTATAGCTGTTACTGTGAAAGCTTTCGGATGTCATTTGGATTTATCTTTTCCTTCTCTTGTGGATAAAATGTTTCCTATGTCCGCTTTTGGTAGATAAAGTATTTCCTGAACAGAATATTCGTTTGTTATAAGTTTCCGTAAATGAGAAATGCATTTACTTTTATTGAATTGAAATTTTTTTTAGGCGCGTTGGGAGTAAAATTTATATAGGTCGCGTCATGGCAATACCGTCACGTCATGGAGAAAGGCGACGATTTTGGTTTCTTTGAATCTTGCCAGAGAAGTTTCTTTTCTGCCACGTGTGCTCGGCACATACGCTCTTTTTTATCAAGGATCAAGCACCTATTATTGGTGATAATTTGAAATACATAATATGGTTGTTGATCTTTAGTTTAGATATAATTAATTCACACTTATGAACAAAAAAAGCTGGAGATTATTATATAATATGGTAATTTTGCAAAAAAATATAATCTGACAGGTCCATTTTGATGCTGTATCGGAAACAATATATAGAAATATTAGCATAAAATTATTCAATGAATTATTTATTAATATTTTTTATGGCTTTGCCCTTGAAATCTTAGAAAACATAGTTTTTCAAGCATGACGTAATCCTCCATAGAGAAGTCGGTAATCAATTACTTGTAATTATTATGACACATGTAAATTTAATAGTCGTTACTCATGGTATGTTTTAAATGATAAATAAATTATAATATTACATATATACTTAACCGGAACGTAATGTAAGTCTCTAACTTTAATGCGTAAAGAGATTTCCCCACAAATGTTATGGTCTTCCTAAAGAATCTCAATTGAATGATCTTTTTCGTTATTTCAATGCATTCTACAAAAGGTATTAATATTTTAATATACGGTAATTGTATTTTATACAAGTTGTACACTTTAAAAAAAATCGATTACCATGACTCACCAGAGGAAGTTTGTACAGGAACAATAATTTAAAGTTTAAACTTTTAGCGCAACGAATATTGCCAACAAAGTTGAAATAAACTCAGATGCAGACAATTTAACGTTCGTATCGATTGTTAGTTAGAGGAGTAAATATTGTTTTTTTTTATATATGTCGTGGCCATATCGTAGATTTGCTCATTTCATGATATGATCGATCATTTCACGAAATGGTCGCATTTCATGAAATGGCCAACATTGTTTGATCAGATCGTTAAATCGTCAACGTTTCACGATTTGGTCATCCACATTTGGCCAGATCGTATAAAATATAAAGAGTCCATAAAATATTAAAAAAATTCAGAATATTCTAAAAACTTCTTTAATGTCATTTAAGTTAGTGCCGCGGCAGCGGCCGGCGAATGCCAGAAGCAAATCGTTTTTGCAATAGAAAACAGTTAGGTTAGGTTAGGTTAGACTTTGATAAACAACGCACGAGCCGAGCGAGCAAAGCGAGCGTGCCGCGGCAGCGGCCGGCGAGTGCCAGAAGCGGATCGCTTTTTAAAAAACAGACAATTATAATAATATAGTAGGATATATAAATATATATCCTAAAAGAAAAAATGCGTCTTAAATTATGTTATTTAAGACGCATTTTTTCTTCAATACATATAAGATATCCACATTTTCCATAGTACTCGAACCTCTTCGTCGTAAATTCTTTGCTATGACTTTCTTCATATTGTTATTAAACGAATTATGAAGTTTTTAACTGCGAATAATTAAATTTTCGCCAGCGGCCGCCATCTTATCACATAAACAGAGCTTGCAGCGCCTCTACCAATGATTTATGTAACTATTTTACGATATGATCAAATAATTTTGATCATTTCATGAAAAAACCGCGCGTTTAGTTGGCCATATCGTGAAACGATTTCTTATCATTGATCTGCTCAAGCCACATCATGATGTGGCCAAACTAAATTGGCCATTTCACGAAATGCGACCATTTCGTGAAATGGCCAATCATTTCATGAAATGAGCAAATGTACGATATGGCCACGACATATACATATATAATAATTGACAAAAAATAGCCTAATATATTACAATGTTACTTACTTTTTTTTTAACGTTTGATTAATGTAGTAATTTACAAGAACCACAGATTTGTTTAAAGCTAACAAATTCCTTTAAAAAACCTATACAAATTTTCGTAAAAGCGTAACATGGACAAGGTTTTCATTAAATAAATGACATTATATAGGCACTCGGGGCTTTCATCAAGGGCTTTTAAATTGAATTACTTCATTCAATTACGGGTTCGTGTCTAAAGCTATATAGTTAAACCATGTTATGACGATGAGTTTATTTGAGCTATGTTTTTAAACTACTGACCCAATTAATGCAATTCAATTTTCTATTAACAAAGGAGTAATTTATGAACAAAAACACAGCACTGCAAATTATCTGATTGTATGGAATACAGGACCAGGAGAAGTGTTCTGTTTTAAAATAAAAGTAAAATTAATTGATCTAGAGAATCACTACTTTATTATCTTTATTTTTAGAATTATTTAATCCCAGATTTTGTGCATTTGATTCAGTTAAGATGACAATATTTTCACGATAAACAAAATATGTGCAGAAGCGAAACTCTACAACATGTTCGAAACGGTCGTCCGCTTAGGAGTCGCCAATGCGTATTTAGTGTGAGCCGTTTTGAACTTTTTGTTGGGACTTACGCTACTGTGGATATTCTGTTTACTGTGGTGTTATCCTACTTCCAACGTATCGTTTCAATAATATGTTGAAAAAACATAGCAGAACAAAGATTTCATTATTATACTTAAACTATACTTCTATTTATAATACTTTATTGTGCTTTTTCCTTCCAGAGTTCGTCAGACTCCGTACTAACTACGGGCTCTGTGACGGAGCGCGTCAGTTCGCAAACATCAGAACAAACACTACCAACGCACGTGGCAAGCACTCTGCACAGGAATCGGAGCTCGCTGCACTCTGGATCGCAGGTTTCACTTGGTATGTAGGATTATTGGCTTACTTCTTCAAGCGTAGAGTGAACAGGTACCTTCTAGGGAAGCGCGTTCCATCTTAGACCACATCTCAGCTTAACATCAGGCGAGATTGTGGTCAAGCGCTTCCCTATTACCAATAAAAAAAAAACAAAAAAAAACTATAGAGTGAGAGAGTATAAACAATTGAACTGACAGTCGCCTATTTCAGACGAGAAGACGATATAAAGATAGTCAAAAAACGTCCGAGCGGTGTGTATAAAACATTCATTGAAATTGACACCTTATTTAGTGGCAGTAATGTTCAAAATCTATTGTATCGCGCATTAGAAAAGTCTGCCTACCACACTCGTAGTGAGAGTTTTGCTTCGGACAATTTTTTAACGTGATTGTAAGTCAAACTCAAATTACACGCACATTATTTTCTGGTAATAAAATAATGTGCCGTAATATATCAGTTCAATATATTTCTGAAGCGAACACAAACTAAAACTAATAATGAAGTGGTATATTTTATTTATTAGTTTAGCGGGAGAGCGTAAAGTATATTTGTCCAAGTTAATAGTTTGATGTAAACTTGTATCGGAAATAGATGCGGCGTGTGGTCTCGATATTTCAATCTACACATCACACCTAACGCATGCTTAATGTTATAATTTTAGGATACTGGGAAATAGATTAAAAATAAATTGTGTTATGGAAGAGACGCCACATGCAGAGATGCAATTTTAAGTTGTGTTTACTTTTTTTAAAGTGCGGTAATAATGTCAGCTATATTATGTGTGTGTGTTTATCATTTGAATATTGGTTTGAAACATAATTTTTTGTAAATTTAGTAGTTTGTAAAAATAGGTGTTCCTGTCCTCCAAAGACATTTTGTAGCTAGTTGTTTATAATCGAACTTGTTAGTTTATGAATTAATGATTAAAAATAGAGTTAAATATTCCTCAATAATGTTCTTTGTTATTATAAAGTTACAGATTTTATTAATATTTATTCATAAAATCAGAAACGTTTATTTTTATTATTATATCAATTTCTATAGATATATGTCCACCCAAAAAGTCATCTATAATATCATTATCAACAAAATTCCAGGCGGTTCAATGACGTCACTGACATCAGCTCCCCCCACCCCCGCGCCCGCGTCCTCCCACTCCACGTCGGACCTCTCGGAGCGGCCCCGCGTGAGTCACGGCAAGCCGAACCTCGCGCCGAAGCCCCCGACCCTGAACCCGGCGCCGGATAGGCCTTCGCCCCCGCCCAAGAAGCTCGTGGTTAATGGCAAGCTAGCGGCCAGAGCGCAGAGCATGAGGGTGCCGAGGTATGTTGGGTATATTATGGGGATAAATAGGGGGAATTTTGTTCTTGGTCTTTTCTAGTACATATAGATAACAAAATCTAAGGCTGGTTGCAGAGCTAGACCGACCGTCAGTGCGTACCGTCGGTCCTGACGATACGCATCAACAATTGTATGACTTTACACTAATGCGCATGACAATACGCGTGCGTATGGTCGGTCTAGCTATGAACGGTTTTATGAATTTCCATACATATGACAAGCGCGACTGACGTACGCACTGACGGTCGGTCTAGCTCTGCAACCAGCCTAAAGTATTGTTTATAATTCGCTACTACTTCAGCGTCATCTTGTAAAGTATACAATCCTGGTAGAACACTTAACTTTACAGGTGCGAAGCGTATTACGGCTACGCTTCTACCGTATTTTTTGTTTTTTTTTTTTTAATAATTCCCTATGTGAGGACTGAATTAGATGATTTTATTGTTATTATAAATAATTTTATATCGTTTGCAGGTCGCCCCCCGTATCGCCCCCGTCCCCCCCGAGCGGCGCGAACCCCTCCCGCCCCCCGCAGCCGCCCCCCGCGCCCCTCCACCCGCCCCCCATACCAGTCGGCACCAAAAACCCCGCGTCGCACTTTGGTGAGTCGAGAACTTGTTTTTTATTATGTGAATGTAGAATGAATTACATACCATTTCATAATGAAAATGATTTTCAGTTTTAGAAAACTTACCTATACCTATACCTAACGCATATTTTTATTATTATCAGCTTTTATTATAAAGCGCATCGTTATTGATTACATTACTCAAATATACAAAAACATCCACAATATTTAAGGAAACTTTACTAAAGGAAAGTTACATGTGTCATGTGACTATAGGAATCATAATTTTAATACATAGGATGGTTTTAAAGCAAAAATATAAAACACGTAGGTAGTTAATGAGTAGGTTTTCAAGGAGCTATAAAATTATACTAAAAAAATTTGAGCAGATATTCAACGAGCTGTAAAATTGTTAAACATGTATTACCTATGATTTCAGGCACACTCCGAGCCCCCCGCGGGCTCCGCCCCCCCGGCGTGTGCCCCCCGCCGCCCCCGGGCGCT
>CAJQZM010034400.1:0-13835 GCA_907164665.1 Colias nastes
TGTGCCCAATGTCCTGAGGTCTGCCAGAGTTTGGCGTTATACATGTTAGGTGTCACTACTTCTTGGAAACCGCGGACCCTGGAAAGTTATTTTTTAAGGATTTTTGATTGGTGAGAAAATAGAGATGTTAATTATTATTTATTAACAATTTAAGATATAAAAGATTTAAATTTAAAGGGCAATCTACAACCTCATATTAATTGAACACAAAAAAATGTTAAAATACAAAAAAAGCGTGTGTGTCGAGCACACGTGTCAGAGGTGAAACTTCTTTGGCAAAATAATGTCAAAATTTTACTCTCTCAAGAAGTTTCACTTCAAAAATGCTATATTTTTCCTTTAAAAAATAAACTTGACGTTAACCTGAAAGGTAAATTATTATTTTTCCGTATTTTGACGATTCAAAAGCGCTTCTAAACGAAGTCTAGATGAATAAATAAATGTTTGAGTTTGAGACAAATCATTGTAAATAAATTATATTATTGTACCTGTATTGTTCACGAATAAATTCAACAAGCGTGTTGTAAATGTGCGCCCCGCGCGGTTGGAAGAAACACGAGCCTGGCGATAGCTCGTGAAAGAAGAATAACTCTTGTTCCTGTGAAAAAAATAAAAAATAAATTAGCGATATGCGTTTAGTTTGTTAGATTTACGTGATTTTTACTAGGTACTTATAAAATACGTAATCCGACTCGGAGGACCAAAGTAAAATGTTGAGTATGAGTATTTAATGGAGTGGTAGAGTAATTGGAAGAAACATACAAATTGACATAGTCATTTATTGTGAACCTATAAGGCTACATGTGCCGTAACTTATATTTTATAATAATAAAGTAATTAAACTTTTTACTTACCTTGAAAAATATTTAAGTAAGAATAATAATTCAGTACATGATCGTGTAAATGCTAACTGTGCGATTACTTGTCAAAGCTAGTTACACCACCCAATAGAGCTTTCTTTTTTCAAAATAATTTTAAGTCTACCCTAATAATAAATTTAAAAAAAACATAGTACTAACTCTGCCAATCTTCCTATGGTCTCGTTTCGCGGCTTCCTCCTGTATAGTTTCCCATTCTTTTAACTGTTTTGTTTCGGGGAAAGAAACTCCGTACATGCGCTGTAGAGACTCTGCGTCTGCTTTACCCTCCCAATAGGTTGACGAGTTCTGTAATTTGAAAATAAAATGTTACCTAAGTTTTTAATATTCAAAGATAGGATTTTTTTGTGAAATGCATATGAATTTTTAAATAGTAATTTGGGTTTCAATCTATTGTGAATCCAGTTATTAATAACTGGATCCAGTTAAACAATAGGTCATTTCAAGGAAATCAATAAAAGGAATTAGTTTCTCATACGTACAATAAAAAATTACAAACGATTTCACAGTTTTTATTCACATTTAATGGGTTAAAAATTATTTGAAATGCACTAAAAATACACCTCTTTACTGACAAATTATTAACTCCACCTCGAGGCGGGAATTTATCGAATTTTTTTCTCGTTAAAATTATTCATTAATTCATTTTGGCCTTTTAATGCTATAAAACAAAACTTTAGCCTTACCTTAGTAACCTTAAAAGCCTTGACTTTCCCAGTATGCCTGACATGCGGTCCTTTACACAAATCTATTAAGGGCCCACATCTATATACTGTGGTTTTCGGTGTATCCACCTTCTCCTTAAGGATCCTCACTTTGAAGGGATTGTAATCAAACATTTCTAAAAGCTGTTCCTTGGTTAGTTCTAAACGTTCGAATGGTTGTTTCTCCTTGGCTATCTTTTTAACTAGCGTCTCTACGCCTTGGTAGTCCGTCGAAGAGATCTGTAATACGTTTTATATTCACAGTAGATACTTAGTACTTATAAATATGAATGTTTGTGAGGATGGATGTATGTATGTTTGTTCCTCTTTCACGATAAAATCACTGAGCTTATTCTGATATTACATCACAAAGAAGTAGCCTATGTACTAGAAATATTCTCTTTGCCCACAGATGAAAACAGTTTTTTATACCTGTAGTGACGCAATTAAAATTCAAAGTATTGTTTTTAAAATATTTATCAATGTAAGTATTGGAAGTCAGGCAATTGTATATTATACAATACCTCAGGTGTTTTGCTTAGCTTCTATCTATGTGTGTCTTGAAGACTGAAAATTCTCATTGAGCTAAAAAATTCTCACAACGTAGTTGAACGGTTTAAAACTTAGAGTTTTAAAGCAATTTAACAACGCATAATGACAATCCGAGAAAAACAACATTGCGGAATTTGTGTCGTGGCTCAACTTACCCCTTTCTCAGGATAATACATATCATAGTAGAAGCCTTCTTCAATCGGAGGTCCGTAGCACAGACATCCACCATATATCTACAATAAATACAAAATGACAGTATTAAGTAACCTGGATTAGTCCTACAGTACAAGAAAAATATGTTGAAGTATGCTCTGAAGAATTGAAATTAAATTATTTGCCATAGACAGTCTCAGTTTGCAGTCTTTTGTGGTTTACAAATATGTTTAATAATGTTTATCACTGATCTAGTTTGTAATTCTGATGTATATGGGATAACAAGAAATAATCCTCATTTTGAGTATGTAATAGTTATTTATAATCTTAAAAAGTGAAATAGTAATTTGTAAGTTAACTGAAAAAAATTGGTTGTCTGTAAAGTCGGTTTACTGACGATAGTTGAACGTGACAACTTCTTAAGGCCGATTGTGCTGCTTTGTCGCTCGTTCCGCGCTCTCGCTTGCACTTCAAGCCTTACATGGAACGCCTCAGAGCGAGGTAACGCCGCATGAGTCATGTTTTTTCGTGCGTGCAGCCGGCTCTATCGAATTATAAGACGTTGTCACGTCAAAAGCAATCAATATTGGTATATTATTTTAATTATACTGATCCATTGAAATGTTACATTTTTTAGCCCTAACCTTGCATTTTTTAGAGGACGCAATTTTGTTTTTTTGATGTGTAGGGGGGGTCAGTGTGAAGCTAAAACCAAGTTTGTGGGGTCGCCACCCTTGTCCCACGGCCGCCATCTTGAAAATAGCGGTTGAAATGGTTTTTACGATATATCTCTTAAACTATTTAACTGATAAAAAAATATCGTTAACATTATTTGTTGCAAATTAAATTCTCTACAACTTTGGTGTAGTAACTTTTAGTCGTAGAACTATAAATAAAAAAGTTATAAGCGAAAATGTTCAGAAATTAGAGCCATTTATATTTTTCAATAAAACTTTTTTTTATCATTTTACGAAGAAATGATATCAGACCATTTTTGTAGATTGTTTTTCGAGGAACAACTTTTATGTACAACATTTTTTCATAACGTCAATAACTAAGGTTTTACAGCGCTCTGAAGTGAGTACTATTTTTCAGTACTCTTAACTATACATATATTGGCTATTGGCTCTTTTCTCATACTCCAGAACAATAGAAGCACACTGCAGAACATTTCAGACCTGCTTTTCGACGTAAAAAATAGTCGCGCTTCCAGACTCTACCTCCTGGGTGGTGGGGAAAAGATTCAATAATTAATTATTAGTGATATTGCAAAATTAATTATTAAAAATATTATAATAACAAAAAAAAACATTACTGATGACAAATTATTATTAGTACACACATAATATAAGTATACTGTATAGTTCAGAGTACTGAAAATTAGTACTCACTTCGGAGCGCTGTAAAACCTTAGCTATTTAATTAATGAAAAAATGTTGTATATAAAAGTTGTTCCTCGAAAAACAATCTACAAAAATGGTCAAATATCATTTCTACGTAAAATTATAAAAAAAAGTTTTATTGAGAAATATAAATATCTCTAATTTCTGAACATTTTCGCTTATAACTTTTTTATTTATAGTTCTACGACAAAAAGTTGCAGGATCAAAGTTGTAGAGTATTTAATTTGCAACAAATAATGTAAACAAATTTTTTTTATCAAATAAATAGTTTAAGAGATATATCGTAAAAACCATATCAACCGCTATTTTCAAGATGGCGGCCGTGGGACAAGGGTGGTGACCCCACAAACTTGGTGATAGCTTCACACTGACCACCCCTACACATCAAAAAAATAAAATTGCGTCCTCTAAAAAATGCAACCCCAAATGTAACTTTTCAATGGACCATACATAAACCCACCCTTTCCATAGCCTCTCCCAGCATATGCGCCGACGAGTGCCAGAAAACAGCTTGCGCATCTGTATTGTCCCACCGCAGCAGTTCCAGCTTGCAGTCACCTTCCAATGGCCTGTCCAGGTCCCAGAGGATGCCATTCACTCGTGCTATTATTGTGTTGTCCGCTAGACCGGTGCTATGAGAGAAATTAATAATTTACGAATAAATGTCACTATTTAGACAATAAATTATGATTGAATGAATAAATTTTTCTATTTAGGGTATGTTGTTCATATATACATGAAGGGAAAATAAAAATTACATATAATTGGTTTTTCAAACGTCTTAAAAAAAATTGGTTGTCTGTAAAGTCGGTTTACTGAGGATAGTTGAACGTGACAACGTCTTAAGGCCGGTTGTGCTGCTTTGTCGCTCGTTCCGCGCTCGCGCTTGCACTTCAAGCCTTCCATGGAACGCCTCAGAGCGAGGTAACGCCGCATGAGTCATGTTTTTTCGTGCATGCAGCCGGCTCTATCGAATTATAAGACGTTGTCACGTCAATAAGGAAGTTCTCAATTCAACTGTATTTTTTTGTTTGTTTCCTCATAACCAAGTGAACTGATTTTGGTGATTGATTGATTAAAGTACCTGAAACCTTGCATGTTAAAGTGTCTAATCAAATTATAATACATATGTATTAGAAATAATAAAGTTTAAAATAATATACCAATTTTGTCCTATTGTATTCCACTCATAAACTATACTAATTAATATCATTCACAAACAGTATAATTATCATTCATGATAATTAGGCAGTAAGTTTTTCTTTGGTTTTACCATTGAGTTACTATGTACTACGTACTAGGGAGGACATCGCTACTACACTATTTCTAACACGAGTTAGAGTCAATTGTCTCAAACCAATTTTTTTTTGTTACATTGATTGGTTTTAATTGATAAGTTTATTCATATTTTTTTAATAAGATAAACAATATTTATTTGTTACATTGATTGGTAGTAGTAGTAGAAGTAATAAGAGGCAGAATATCTACAAAGTGTATGACTCATTAGCCGCCCCGCGCCGCCGCGCTTGTCGCACAGATTTTGTTCGTGGTGTCCTCTCTATACGTAGTAATAATACCTCAATGGGTTTTACCTTTGAATGTAGACATATATATATTTAAAAATAAATTGTAGAAAATCTTTGTATCATAACAACATTTCTAAGCATTTTATCCAATTAAAAAAAAAGGAATGAAGCCCCTTTAAAAAAGGAAGAAAAGCAACTTATATCAATTTACAATATATTAATAAAATAAGTACAAATTTGAATACATGACAAATTTCTCATATGCTTGTGTCAAGTACGATATTATCATTTATAACCTTGACCTATAAATTAATTATATAATCATGAGTTACAATACTATATTATTATATGTACATGGTACAATAATAACTTTAGATAGTGAAGTCCCATGTCCCCTAGTGGGGTAAGGGGCAGATGCATTATACATCTGTTTCACTGATCGATTTTCTTTACGGACAAGTAGGTGATCAGCCTTCTGTGTCCTGCAAGACCGAGAAATTTTTTTTCTTCGTCTCCACCGGGAACCGAACCCAGGACGCCTCGGTGCTACGCTCACGCGTCAACCACTGTACCAAGGAGGCGGTCCTAACTTTAGACTTCCGATAACTTTTGATAATTGTTTGCCATATGGCCAATTGTTTGCTTTTTTTGTAAACATACTTATGTATGTGTGCCACTAACACTTGAATACAAGAATTATTAAGGCTGTTTAAACAGTGCAAAAATAATAATAGCCTGGTGGTTACCAGCAGATATAAAAGAAACAAATACACATTCTTTTTGTTTTTAAATATTTGTCACAAAACATTTAAATAAGCTTAAACAACAACAAAAAATAGTGTGTGTACCGACTACCGAGCACACGTGTCAGAAGTGAAACTTCTTTGGCTAGATTCAAAGATAACAAAATCGTCGCCTTACTCCATGACGTGACGGTATTGCCATGACGCGACCTTGAAATTTTACTCTCAAGGCCCCTGCAGAAGTTTCACTTAAAAAAACGTTGAAAATTTGAATGATCATACAAATTAATACATGATCACATAAAGCTCAAAATTTGAGATAGAAAATCTCATCTATACTAATATTAAAAAGCTGAAGAGTTTGTTTATTGTTTGAACGCGCTAATCTCAGGAACTACTGGTTCGATTTGAAAAATTCTTTCGGTGTTAAATAGCCCATTTATCGAGGAAAGCTATAGGCTATATATCATCACGCTAAAACTCGCAGGAGTTGAGTAACGCAGGTAAAATCGTGGGGCACAGCCAGTATATGCTAATCTTGAATCCCTACATTTTTCAATATTTGTTTTTAGCTAAATTAACATGCAATAAAAACTTTAACAATGACGAGTGTCAAATATTCTTTTTCTCATATTAAATAAAACATGAAATTGACTCATTTATAAATTCATTTGTACCAAAATACTTACAATTCACTCCAAAACTCGCTTGAGAGCAAATAAGGTGGAAAATAATTTTAAAATGATGCCAATAAAATAAATTTAACAGTGATGTATAGCAAAATAGCTTTTTAAATGTTGCCATGATTAAAAATAGCAAATGGATATGAGGACATGCAGGTAAATAATATTTTTATTACACCCTTAATTAGCCATAGCATAAATAGGTGATATTTAAATAAAAAAAAAATAATATTCATTTTAGAATGTGAAAAGTTTTTTACTTTTAAATTATGTATTTGATTGTAATGTGATTTTCCTAAGTATATTATTCAACAAAATAATTTATTTTCATTGCTGTCGCTAAAGGCATATGATTAAAACAATAAAAGAAAACATATAAAGGGTGAGGTGAACTAATAATGCTAGCATAGCCAACAATATAAAATAGGTAAAATGTCTCAAACAACATGTTGCAAATATAAAAAGACTAGCTTTCCGCCCACGGCTTTGCCCGCTTTGTCTAAAACATAATAAATTATATACTAAAACCTTCCTCTTGAATCACTCTATCTATTAAAAAAAACCGCATCAAAAACCGTTGCATAGTTTTAAAGATTTAAGCATACATAGGGACAGAGAAAGCGACTTTGTTTTATACTATGTGTATGTAGTGATTGTAGTAGAAAATCTTGTGATAAATACCAACTCAATAAAGGAATAAGAATTGGATTAGATCCATCCACTTGTGATAAATTCAGAAAAATTCAGGTACGATGTAATACTTTAACTGATACCTATTTAGTATTAGTTTATAGACACTCATTTTCCTTGAATGAATAATTTTCCCATTATATCATGATTCTTTTGTATGACTCTAGATTCTGTTTTATTGCAATAACTTGTTGTAAAGCCTTGAATATTTTTTAGTTAACATATTTAATTTCTAAATTAAGAAGTAAGCAACAATATTATCCAAACATTTTACCCTACTAAAAATGTGGACTTACCTAATTCCTTTAGCAACATCATACGGGGTAGTTTTCCATGCCTTTGCCTCCACAGTCTTGCCATCAGGCAAAGTGACAACCACACTGACATCGGGCTTTGAAGCAAGCTCTTCTTCATATTGAGCCTTATATTTATCCCAGAGATCCAAACGCTTCTGAATGTATTCAGGCCATGGATTTAGTTCAGTAACACCCGAGCCCGCGTCTTCTTTCTTTTTCTTTTCCTTCATGGCTTTTGCTTTCGACTGAAAATGATGACGCAAATTACGCTTAAAATGCAAAATACTTATATGGCTTTATTCTATGGGAAATCAATTGTATCACCGCATTATATCTATAATGAAAATGACAACAATAGCGTAACACATAATTGACTGATACAGCGTATGATATATTTCGTTTTACAATGCAAGAAGGGTTATTTTTTAATGATGACGACAACAAGTGAAAGGATACAAATATGTCTCAAATAAGGTATGCTGTGGTATAACAATCGTTCTAAGAATCAATTCTACAATTTTGTTAGGGTCGTTGTCTAATTCTATGTATATTTTCACTTAATATTTGGGACTAAATCCTACGAACCCATGTGGCGTAGCCTCCTTTGAAGCGGACCACGAAGGCTCTACGAATACTGATTAAGCTTAACATCACTCAATTACGGTAATAAAATAGCACTATATATTAACTAAAAATAAGTTTAAATTCCTGCCTTATCGTTAATATTAATATTTTCTACACCAGCAACAACCGGATCACCCATGTTGTCGTACTGTTGACGTTGACACTGCAAATTATTAATTATTGAAGCGATCTGTCATCTGACACTCGCACAAATTTTGACGTTTGACATCAATGTTGTTTTGCTATAAAAGAAAATGATTATAGTAAGATAGATAATTAAATTTAACCTATGGTTTTTTAATACAATTCCTTTCTTAAATATTTTGCAGGTAAAGCTGCGTACAGACCGGCCAAACGAACGCCAACGAACGGGTTTCGTTAACCTTCGTTGCTGCAATCTGGACGGCTAAGCGAATGCCAACGATCGCTCGTTGGCGTGTGCCGGCGATCCGAAGCATGGCGGTAACATCAAAGAAATCGAGCTATTTGATCGAACTCTGTTTGGACGGTCGCCGAAGGCCAACGAACGAACGCTCAGTTGAAGCAAGAGAGCGTAGCGTGTAGACGTCCAATTTGATAATTAGTTGGATATTTCCCGCCATTTAGATCATGGAGAAAAACGAAGAATGGAGTAACGACGATATTCATTATCAAACACTTGCGCGATTTATGTGAGTGAGTTTTTCGAAAACTAGAAGGTCGATTGGGATGATTCTTTTTTGTTCGTTTATGTAACGTTGAACTTAGGGAAGAGTGGAAGTTTCATCAAAATCGGTTCAGCAGTTTTTTGCGATGAGCACTTTTCGTTGGGCGTTCGTTGGGCCGGTCTGTACGCACCATAAGAAATAAAGCTGTGAAAAAGAATAGATATGACTGTGTCATTCATGACGTTTTTATAACAAAAAGATGAGATAGACTGGCATTGATTTTTATAAAAACCGCTAGAAAATTTAAAAATTTCAGTACTTTCATAGTTTTATTATTTTATCCAAGATGTCCCTTCAACGTACTCGTCCAATAGATACATTGCAACGAATAATGTCATCCTTCAAGCATTTTGAGAAAAAATTGGATAAGCTACAAGATGATGTTAATTTCCATGGACATACATTGACTGAGCTTCGTGTTATGGTTGCTAATCTTTCTGGCGGTATGTTGAATTCCGATTTAAAACATCAAGACAATATAAAAAGAACACCAGTAAAACAAACGACGGCTATTCAACCTGACGATCAGTTCAACACAGAAAATATGCCATTTAAGACTAAAAGAAAAAGTCTGATACAGCCACTAACTGGCACTAAAATGCAAGCGAAAAGTTTCTCCGGTCAAAAATATGGGGGAAAGCCTTCGAAAGAAGTACATCCATTCGTAAATAAGTTACCATCTAATCCTAAAACCGGCTTAGGATCAAAGCGATCCGGTAGACATAGAAAAGGAGAAGCACCACGAAAAGCAACAACATTGAGATCTCAAAAGGAAATTGTTAAAAAACGAAGCAAGGTTACCAAAAATATATTTTCATAAATTTGTTTATACTAATGTTGTTGCATAAAAAATTTGAAATACTGTTTTATGAACGCTACCAATCTTTTAACTTAATAATTATATTATGTACCTACACATATATTTTATTGTTTTCATTTTATGCCTTATGTAATTGAATAGCAAAAGTAGATAAACAAATACAAAATGGATAAAATAAAACTTAATTTAGTTTGGTATAATTTTAATACTAAATTTAAATAAGGTGAAGCCAATATTATTACTAATAATTCGTAGTATATGGTGCTAAACGGGTGACTATTTTTGTTCGTATTCAAATTAACGCTTAATATTATTCTTATTTTGATGTCTGCTCCATGTCCTGAAAAATTAAATGCATTTTTACAGTAGGAAATGTAAGGAAAAATTAATATCGTTCTCTAGGAAATATTATTATATTGAATTTGTACATTGTTTAGTTTTGTAAGCATTCATAACAGAATATAATAACTATTGTTGAATGTATAACATATAAGATTGATGAAATTATTTGAAATGAATAGGTAAGCATAATATTATAATAGTACCTATTTAAATAATCTTGTAATACTAACAATTTATATACGATATTTTCAAGGACGGCGGATAAAGACGGATAACAAAATCCCGTACAGCATAAAATATAACACGGGTCGCAGATTCAAAAGGCCAACGCTACTAAACGACGAAATTTTATCGGAACACTTTGGTTTTGATACTTGTAAACGGCGATGCAGTGCAGATTGAATACCAGACTCTCGAATGCGCTTTAATCTGAAATAATTTACCAGGATTAATTTATTCACGTTTTTATTTTTTTAACGTGCAACACTTTACATTGTTAATCTGTGTTGCTAATGAAGTATGTCAGTTCAAAAAGATTTGTATCCAAGCAGGCGAATTGTTTTTAGAAAGCATCTTCTCACTTCTGAAAAGGCGGGAAATTCTTGATTTCTTCAATAAGCTGATAAATAACATTTATTTAGAGGACTCGAGTTTTTGCAGATTTAATAACAAAATATAATTGTAGGAATAGTTACTAACGCGACCCTTAGAAGTTCTAAATATGGTGAGTGTTTATAAATTGGTACAAAAGGATGGCGTGCATTCATGTAATCAATCTCCATGAGGTCGCATTTCTCCATTTCCAAAAACGTTTCTTCTACGCGTCTGTACACCGGCTCAAGCATGGAATGGTATGCGAATAGCCCCTAAAATAAGGTAAGAATCATACACATTAGTTTTCATAAATTAAATAAGATTTATCACTTTTATAAGTATTAAGTAGGAATACAGTGATTAATTGATTATAAGACAGATTATAATTACCTACACAGTTTGTAGTCACGGGTACAAACAAGTGGTAAAGCGACCCAGACGTTAAAGGGGAAGCTCCCTAAATTGTATGTGAATTTGCATTAATATTCTAAAACAGGCACACATACAATCAAAATGGAATTTAGTAGGTATATTATTTATTGGGTCTTTTTCTTTCGATGTACAAGACAGTTACGTAATTGTAACATTTTCGCTCGATACATTTTTTATTCAAAAATTATGCCTTTTTTAAGGATTATTACATTTTTTTAAAGATTTACTTGGACTTTATGTCTAAAATAAATGTTAACAGTAAGAAAATAGAGTTTACTATCGAATCCCAATATATTTTTTCTCTAGATCAATTATTACTTTAGTTATAAACGAAATAAGAATTAAGACTTACTTTTCGAGCTCGAACGCGATCAAAGAGCGCCTTTATTACGGCTGTATTAGCGTCTAGTACCGTAACCGGTCTCTCAGTGCCAGAAATGAGAAAGGGAGCCTCCTCTTAAAAAATATGTAACATTTTTTGTTGAAAAGATAAGCTTTTCCCTAAGTAGGTAATAAGGTAAGTAATTCTTACTTGTCTTATTCTTTTTACGCCTTCATTCAGACTATAATAATGCGGTTTTCCTTTAGTTGGTTCCACTTTTCTGAATATCGCTTGTTTTACAGGATCTTTGAACATCTGCAAAAATAGTTAGGTATAGGTACTACACAACATGTATTTTATTTTTGTTATTATTTAAACTTTAAAGATAGCTACGTGGCTACATCCGTTAACAAATGTATAGGTACATACGTATATATTATGTCTCATCGTCATAAGTCATAACGACGCGACATTTACAATAAAACGTGCATCGATATCAAGTAGGTACCTAGGTTATAAGTAGGTATAATTCAAATTTCGAAATTATTTATTCATTTTTTTCTCTGTCCAAAAATGTACCTTCCATGTTCAAATACAAAATATATACCTAGGTACAGTACTCCAAAAGTAATAATGCGCATAGAAATCTTCGTCACTGTTCGGCAACTGTCATATTCCCGGAGCGTCCGAAGATGATATGTATATAGAGTGGTTAAAATATGCATTTTCTTCATGCATAATTAAGTCAAAAAATTGGTTGTTTGTAAAGTAGGTTTACGATCGAGATGTTTACGTGATAACATAATGCAGTGGCAGCGCTCGAGATGAGACGGGAGATCGGTCCGTCTCTCTCTCGTTATACCTGCGATCGCGCTCGTGAGGTTTTGGTGTGACACAAGTTTCTGAACATGTCACCCGACTAAAACGATTTTAAAGACGTTATCACGTCAATAATGTGTTTTGTGCTAAAATAAATTAATATTGATTTGTAAGTATAACGATTTTGTTTCGATAATTCCTTGTAAGTAAATAGCGAGGATAACCCCACGATTGCGAATATATCTTTGTTGGATTGATTTACTTGGAAAATTTTATAGTACTTTTAAAGTGTCTTACTGAAGCTGGAGTAGGTAATGATGGAAGAAAAGAAGGTGAAAATAACACAAAATTTATATTGTATAAAATATGGTTTTCAAACACAGGTTTACATTAATTAAACCTGTGTTTGAAAACCATATTTAAGATTTATATAAATCTAATCATTAAAATCTCAGTTCAAAAGTATTTTCAGTACTGATCATTCTTCAATATTATGAAATTTACAAAAAAATAAAAATATAAACAATCAAAATCAGGGATTATCTTTATTTCTGACATTTAAGATACATCGGAACTTTCATTATGCTCTTCTTCATTTTCACTTTCCCTACTGCCATCACCTGTGTAAATCATTTCATCAATTAATTCAATTCACCTTTAAAAACAAAACCAAGAAGGGTATGTAATAGCAGCTCTATATAATTCCACACAGAGAGAACACGTGCAGTCACCACCAATATTTAAAGACGACTGACGGATTTTTGAGTTTTTTGACTGACAGGCTACCGTCACCTACCGCCACAGTTGACAGATATATACATACATACAGTTAGGAAACTAAGCACCTGCGATGAAATTATGACATACAATAAGCACTATTATAGCTATAGGGCTGTTACCTTTTTGATATTTAACCGACTTCAAAAATAAAGGAGGAGGTTATCAATTCGGCCTGTATATTTCTGTTTGCTTTTTTTTCACAGTTGATTTTGTGGTAATTTTGAGATAAAAACCCGTTAAAATAAAAAAATGGTGTAGCCTAAATATGAATTTACAAGAAGAAACAATCCGAATTAATACACCTTGGTAAATACGTTTTTATCAGTGCTATATTTCGAAAGTTTGTTTTGTTATGGACGCCAAAGGCTTTTTAATGTACCTAAATTATTTATAACTAGCTTTCCACCCGCAGCTTCGCCCGCGCAGTCAAAGAAAAACCCGCATAGTTCCCGTTCCCGTGGGATTTCCGGGATAAAACCTATCCTATTTCCCGGGGTAAAAAGTAGCCTATGTCCTTTCTCGGGTATCAAAATATCTATATACCAAATTTCATGCAAATTGGTTCAGTAGTTAAGGCGTGATTGAGTAACAGACAGACAGACAGAGTTACTTTCGCATAATATTAGTATGGATGCTTGATATTTGTATTATACATATATTCAATAATTCTTTTAAACCAGAATTTACAATACTTGTATGTAGGTATACCTACTAAATTATTTTTAAAACGATAAATTAAATTAAATTAAAAAACACAAAATATGCAA
>CAJQZM010034400.1:18005-37350 GCA_907164665.1 Colias nastes
TAGCGAAAACATTTCGCTTGCGCGATTCAGAGCGAGGTGTCGCTACATATGTAAGTACATATTATTATTGTAGAAAACTTACATTCAACAAGAGTCAGCGCATTACCCTTCCGTTCAGCCAAAACAAAATCACTATCAGCCAAAAGTGGAAAGGTCCAGAGTTGGTCAATTTTCCTTTGATCGTTACCGTCATTCTTAGTGTTATCATAAATTACGAGCCAGCGATATGGAGGTCGGAATCGGCTTGTTATCTATTGATATATGTATTAAAAAGTTAATAGCGAAACTAGGACATAATTATTTAGTTTGAATTGTATAAATGATGCTAAGAAATTATGAATTTTACATATTCATATAAAATGATTCTGAAAACACAATCGTTTTCTATTTCATCAAATTCTTTTATTACCAATGTATAGAAAAATGTAAAAAAAATATTAAAGATAATTTGTTCTTACATTGAATGCAATTTCAGCATCAGGACAATTTAAATCGACAAGAAATAATAAATTTTGGTCGTTTAGTTTTGCACTGCCATCTAATTTTGATGAGACTCTGATTCCATCATCAGAAAGTAAGCGAAATAATTTTATTTGTTCCTCTGAAAATAGTGCATTAGGTATATTATGCTTAAAATATAAAATTTAAATCCTATTTTCTTTAGAGAAGAGAAAAATTCTATTCTCTTCGGTAGAGCGTAGAGGGCGCGTTATTTTAACTTAGGTTTTTCGGCCAAAATAATACAAACATTCACTTTTATTATATTTGAAGCATTATTATACTTTTCTCTTATAATAACATAAAAATTAAGTATTCCGCATTTTTAGAACGAACCTTTATTCCAGCATAAATCATAAGCCAAGGTAGTTGGGGCCCATTCATTTCGTATGTAATCTTTGATAAAACTAAAAATAACAGCATCTCTACCAAAAACTGTCTTTTGTAGTAAAAACCACAATAAGAATAATTTCATATTAAACTTTGTCAACCACTCGATAGTAAATTGAATTTGTATTTTAGGAAGGGCTTATAAATCCATGTTCCTTTGTTAATATTTGAGCTAAGTAATTACTGTTTATCGCAACGAAAGCTCGTGTTTGCATTAACATATTTTAATAAAGAACTAAGATATCGATAAAAATTAGGTAACCTGTCTGTTTGATAAAAATTTTTTTTAGATTAAGATTAGTTTTTGGATAGATTGGATCTTAGCAGAAGGAGAAGGAAAAGGATATTTCATGTAACTTATACAATAAAACGAAATTATTTGCAATAATGAAAATGAATGAATGAAATACTCTTTATTGTACATATACACAGTGATAAAGTTACATAGTTAAGATAGCTTATAGTAGAGATGTACAAAGAGCGGCTTTATCGCTCGTGAGCGATTTCTTCCAAGCAACTCGATGTAGATAAAGATATAGTGAGCAAGAATTAAAGAGTAGAGTAAGACAAGGAAAGAAGAAAGTATAAACATAGAAAAGTATTATACATAATGAAGGACACATAAGCTGATACATTAATATTACAATAAGATTAAAATTATATAGAAGGAAAAACTTAAATTTAGATTTATTTTAACGATTTGTCAGTGATCGTGCGAAGGTAGCAGTTCTTCAATTGACTTTTAAAGGAGTGAAGGGTCTGTGCTTTTCTTATCGTGACTGGTAAGGAGTTCCACAACCGGATTGCTTGAACGGAAAAGGAAGAATGGAAGAAATTGGAAGAATGGGAAGGTATATGAAGGGTAAGATTTTCAGCTGATCGTAAGTTCGTATTCCTAGTGCCGAGGAATTCAAAATTAGCTTTTAAGTAGGAAGGTGATGTGGGAGTAAAGATAATGGAATAAAGAGAGGCAAGGATATGTGTATTCCGGCGGAGGCGGATGGGGAGCCACTGAAGTCTTGACCGAAATTCCGAAACATGGTCATACTTGCGCAGACCATAAATGAACCGCACAGCAAAATTTTGTAACCGCTCAAGTTTATTAAGTTGTTCTTGAGTTAGATTAGTAAGACATACGTCAGCGTAGTCAAGGATTGGCAGAAGTAAGGATTGGGCCAGCAAAATTTTGGTGGGAATGGGAAGCAAATTACGCATTCGATGCAAACTAGAGGCGGCAGCAAATACTTTGGAACTTATGTTTTTAATCTGATGAGACCATGACAAAGTTTCATCTAGTATGATACCGAGATCTTTAACAAATTTACTGTAAGGAACAGTAGTACCATCGAGTGCAATCGGTGGCAGAGTCGTCCAATTAATCCTAGAAAGGAGACTTTGACTGCCAAATATAATTGCTTGAGATTTTAAAGGATTTAAACTCAGTCCAAAAGATTTACTCCAATCGGATATGTGTGAGAGGTTACGATTTATACAGTTCACAGCTTCAGGTAAATCAGTCAAAGTGGCTTGTGAATAAATTTGAAGATCATCAGCGTATAGGTGATAATGTGAGGTCAGTCTTGTGGTAACACAATTTATAAAAATCGCAAATAAGAGAGGTGATAGAACGCCCCCTTGTGGTACACCAGCACTTACGTCACACCAGGAAGAAAAAGTATTTTCAACCTTAACGCGTTGTCGACGGCCGTGCAAGTAGGAACGAAACCATTCTATTGCCACAGGGGATATATTGACGGAAAGCAGTACACTCAACAATACATCATAATCAACTGTATTGAACGCATTGCTAAAATCCAACAGTGTCAAAATTGTAAGCTCTTTGTTATCCATTCCTCTACGTATGTCATCAGTAATTTTCAAAAGGGCTGTAGTCGTACTATGACCGGGGCGGAAACCAGATTGATAGGGATCAAGGAGACAATTGGCATGAAGAAACTGGGATAGTTGTTGGTGGATAAGACGTTCAAGGAGCTTTGACAGGAAGGGTAAAATTGAGATAGGACGAAAATCGGATAGGGATGAAGGATTTCTTTTCTTAGGAATGGGAATGATACTAGCCTTTTTCCAGATATTAGGAAATACTCCAGTATCGAGGGAACAGTTTAGGATATGAGTTATGACAGGGACAATAATATCAAGGATGGGAACGATCATACTACGACTGACACCATCATCTCCGACTGCTTTAGAGGTAATCGATAAAATATTCTTCTCAACATCACTGCGAGCGATTTGCTTAAAAACGAACGGCGGGAAGCTAAAAGATGAAGTGTTTGAAATAATATGAGATATTGTTGAGTGTTTATTGCCATCTTTAAAAGTAGGTGCAGAAGAAGAGAAATGTTTATTTAAAGAGTCTATGCAAATGTTATTATTTAAAGGAGAGTCATTATTTTTACCTATGCCTAGAGTTTTGAGAAATTTCCAAATTTTTGAACTGTCCCCATTTTCAACAGATTGATGGATGTGTCGTCGCTGAGCGTCTCTACATACCACATTGCAACGATTCCTTGCTCTTTTGAAAGTTTCCCAGTCAGAATCAGACTGTGTATGCTTATATTTAGCTTTTGCTTTGTTTTTGGCATCAATCTGGATTTTTATTTCACTAGAGAGCCAAGGGGCAGGAAGGTGTCTTACTTTAATTGGTCTTACAGGAGCATGTTTATCAAATAAGTTTAAGATCTCAGCATTAAACTTTTCAATTTTTTGATCCACTGAATCAGCTGACATAAGTAGGGTCCAATCTGTATTTTTAGCGTCTTGCCGGAGACGTTCTACATCCATACCACCAAAATTTCGCTGCATGAGGATTTTGTGTTTGAATTTAGGGGGACGGGTTTTGTAAGAGAGGTAGATTAGATCATGACACGAGAAAGAATCTGCAGGGCATTGACCGTGCTTCGAGACATGATCTAGGGAAGAAACAAGGATAAGGTCTAGAAGGGAAGGGGAACAATTTGGAATTTTATGAGTAGCGGAGAGTGGAAGTATGTGTATATTGCATGCATTTACTAAGGAAATAAGTTTTTTGCTGCGGTGATCGTCTTTTAAAAGGCATGTATTAAAATCTCCCATTATAATAACATGCTTAAAGAGTGGAAGAAAGTTTTCAAGAAGAGTCTCAAAAGAAGAAAAGTAATTGACATGAAGAGAAGGACTGTATACTACTCCAAGTAGAAGCTTTGTGCAATTTAAGGATATTTCAATGAGTAAATATTCAGGTGAGTTCGGCGGGGGAGGCTGGAGAGACTGACTCAGTATCGTAAAAGGAATGTCGGAGCGCAAATAGATAGCCACTCCACCTCCTCCTCTTCCAATTCGGTCGTTCCGGATTAAGTTAAATCCAGGTAATGAATAGGAGGCACTCGGTAAAATCGGTTTCAGCCAAGACTCAGAGACAAGAATGGCGCCAAGGTTCTTGTTATTAAAAGAAGATAAGAGATCTGGATAGTGGGCCGGAATACTTTGGGCATTTATGTGGACTACATTAAAGTTTTTCAAACAATCGGATAAATGGGAACTAATTACTATTATACTAATTACTATTATTATAAATGGGAACTAATTACTATTATTATTATTTACTTATTACTATTATTACAATAATTATTTATTTCAGAAACAATACGAATATAGTGCAGTATTTTTCATACCAACTTATCATTTTAATTTTTATAACTTTGAATAAAAACATGTTTCAACACAACTGTGTATTCTTCTAAGACAGTAAGTCTCTACTGCTATAATTACAATTCTCACAAACGATTCCGCCGTATAAAGCTTGTATTTACGGAACAAAGCCTTTCTATCGAAATTATGGGTAATTAATTTGACGAATCCTATAATGTTGGTTTAGGAAATAAACACAATTATATGAATAAACGGTACCATTGTTGTGTTTAAGCTTTATTCGTTTTATTAGTGCATTTTTTTCAACGACAAAACGTGTTATATATTTTTTCATGGTTTAATAAAGTGCTTGCAACATCATCATAGAAATGTTCCCTAATTGTGTATCTTTCTTATTTTGTCACTACGTAGAACATAAACTTAGTACGTAAGTAATATAGAGTTAAGTTGAAAACTCCATATCTTTTGCCATCTTCTTCTGCCTTACCACCATCCTGAAATATATAGAGTAATTACGTAAAAAGGATAGTTTGTAAAATCAAACAACCGCAAGCGTAGCTAAAATAAACTTCTTTATATACTACCTACATTTTTGCTCAAAATAATGCATATTTAGGCCG
The DNA here is from genome assembly GCA_907164665.1 of Colias nastes. NCBI lineage: Eukaryota > Metazoa > Arthropoda > Insecta > Lepidoptera > Pieridae > Colias > Colias nastes. The sequence goes on from CAJQZM010034400.1 coordinate 23,165, forward strand.
GTAGAAGCGTTTGCCCTTTCCATTACACAAAGCAACGATCAATGCTTTTCTTTGACGGATAAAAGCCAACAACGCTTAACAAGAGACATCAAAATAAATGAAAGACTATATAATACCTACTACCGTAAAAGCTCAAGAAGGTACACAGTTACTCACAATCTCTTATACATGATCTCAAGCACGAGCACAGCCGGGGCCAATAACATCCCATACAGTGTGGCTATTATAGCAGGATACATGTCAGTAATGCCAACACTGCTGAAGGTGGAGATGGAGCCGGAACAGCGAGGCTTGCCAACATGCAGGCGGTGGTGGATGTTCGATTGGATGCCCGTTTCACGGATTTTTATGAAGCTGGGTGGAATTTAAAATTATTACCTAAGAGTTAAGGGGACGAGACTAAAGTGAGTTGCTGAGGAGTAAGAGCAACTAAGAGCTAAACCTGCTGGTAATGTTACTGTTAAGTGGTAGCCTGTTAGACACTTTTTGACGTAAATTTTCATAGGATATTTGTCATTTTAACTGACAAATAGGTAAGCTAATCAGAACTTATTTAGAAGTTAAGTCATAAGCATACAAAATGCCTTTGCCCAGCCGTGGAAAAAACTAGGCTGATAATAAATAGAATAGGTAATGTTTCGTAGAGAAAACCTAGTAGAAAATAAATAAAGAAACCACCTGAAAACAGTACTTTAATGTGTCACTATATATCGTGGAATATGATAAGATTGAAAATTATTTAAATAAGTTTCAATAGTACTGTATTAACTATATTTGATCAAAAATAACTCACTTGATTTTAAATAAGTCCTTATAAGGGGATCTCTTTTGTCCCGGCACCCAAGGGTCAATTTCGTTAATGTAATCTATTTCAACCAGGTCACATTTTTCCTCCTCTTGATAAGTTTCCTGAATCAGCCTGTATCCTGGGTTCAATTCCATGTGAAATGCGAAAAGACCCTTAAACAACCAACTTACTTATTTTGACGCATTACCTCTATATTGGACATTAATTAATGAAGATTATTTTATGAAAAGCGATTACATTGATTACTTAGCTTAGAGCAAACTTTTTCGTCAATAATGAGAAGTAACATCAGTTCAATCAAAATGCTTATAGAAACATAATTAATAACTCCAACGTTTAATTATGTTTTGCTCTTTAAAAATAAATAAAAATATTTTGTATTTTATCATTATATAATTAGTTACTTTTATTAATATGAGTCATAACAATATTTACTAACATCAAAAATATGTTTGTATTATTGAACTCAAACCTTTCTAATTTTCTCCACGCCTTCCTTCATGCTGTAGAAGTTGGGTTTCTTCCCCTTGGGAGCTATTTTCTTGTCGTAGATTGCTTTTCTGATTGGATCGTTCAGTTTCTGTAGAAAATAATAAACGTATATGTTATTTTATTAGTTACAATTTGTCTAGCAATATATCTTTGTAATGTAAGTAAAATCTCTTAAGTTTTATTTGTCTTATCAATTGTACGAAATACAAAATCATTCATTGAAATTCATTGAATTGATAGTATCGGCAATACTCAAAATATTCGAAATAGAATTACTTATTTATAAATAATATGTTACCAAATAAATGTTGACTCTTCCTAACATTTCATTTTTCATTTCCAAAATTAGCAACAATAAGTAGATAATTAGAAAATATACGAATATTATGAATTATGAATAAACTTTATAGTTAAATACCTTTATTAATTAATTTCAATTAAAAACGTGGTGCAAAACCGATGTCCTTGCAAAAAACACTGTTCGTGGCTTACTGGGAATTTAATATAGCATTTATTATTGATTAATATTTTACAAATTCCTACATTTTACGTCATAAATCGTGAAGCATTGTGATTTAATGTATTCGGATAACCTATAGAGGAAAATGAAATATTCACAAATGACGGTTATTGTGAATTACTTTGTTTTCAATGGGTTATACGTTTGACTATGTTGTTTACTAACGAAATATTTTATGTAAGATAAGTACAATGGTTAAATTTTATGCAAATTGTTGTTAAATGGGTTTTCAAAAGGACATAGGTACTGACGATCAGAGAAGTTAAAGATTTAATATTTAGTTTTTTATCTTACAGAAATTAGGAACTAACAACAAATTAACTTAAAATGAAGAACAATAGTCGAAAAAAATACCTTAAAGAAATACCGATTGTACTCAAAATCGCTAGCGCCAAGTTTCAATGGTGAATTCAGCAAATCGGGTAGACTTCGAACTGACGAACTAGGTGCTCGAAGTAGTACTACAATATTTGCGCAGTAGGCTGAATACAGGATTGTTAGAGCTACGAAGAGAAGGAGGGTTACACATCTACCTGTAAAGTGAATTTGAATTTTATTTGTTAAGTTTATAAGTTGGTGGTGCTATTATTATATGTAAGCATTACAGGGTCCTAGTTTCGAATCTTGAGGGATGGAAGTCGAATTGTAATACAAGAATGGCTCTATATGGCGGAAAATATTGTATGAAATGGATATAAAAGGTTGAAATCCGCAAGCAGATCCGCGGTTTCACTGAGCTTTCAAAAAATATCAAAATATTTTATAGAAAATGACTTTTGACCTAGGTACTAGGTAGGTCCATCTTTAATAATAATACTTTATAATGCTTATAAGGAAAATTCATAACGTAATAAGTAGGTATTATGTAATGAAAGATCTGCTATTAATTTTACTTGGTGAAATTATCTCTTTTTGATGAGTAATTCTTATAACAGCTTGTTTCAGTTCAACTTTCGAAATATCTCATTATTTTCAAGACTTGCTTAGCACCCATAGGTAAGTTATTATACTAAATATGCTAATGGTACTAGCCTGCGGCGTATCTTGGCTCTAAAGTGCATCCTTGTTGAAGAACAGCGCCGATAATCAATATCAACACATCTGCCCAGGAACCGTTTAACTGCATCGGATGCTAGAATCAGGACAAATTTAAATAAGGCAGTTTTGTATGACAAAGATGATAAATGGTGAGTTTATTAGACACACGACAATAAGTAATTACAAAAAAAATATGTTTTAACATCTTCACCTACGTTCGCAGTATTGTTATACATAAATATATAAACATTTTAGCTCTTTTAATCATTGTAAATGTAAAATATTGGAGATCTGAGAAGAGAGATTAAACGTTTAGAAGAGTAATTAAACGTAATTAAAAACACTCTTGCAATGGTTGGTGGTAATGAAACACTTGACTCGACTGTAAGCTTGTATTATAATGTATTGAACTGTTATTACAACTGCTATTACAACTGCTATTACAAGTGCTCTTACAACTGAAGAACCACAGGACTATATAGTATGACGCACACATACATAACATACATGATACATTACACACTACATCTCCCCTCATAGAGAATAATAAAAAAAATAGTAATTAACATTTTTTTTTTAGCTAAATATAATGCTAATTTTTGCTTCGTAGGTACACGTACTTAGGTATAACACATTTTGGTTACAAATCTTATGATATAAACGAGTAAATAGAATAACAATTAAAATTAAAACAATAGCATGAATTTCAACTTATTACTAAGTACTTATTTTTAAAACCCCAAAAAAGAACATTCTACACGCTTACACATTGGCTTACACACTACATAGTAACTAATACTAATAGATTAAAGAAAATAATTTTAATTAACTTCTCATGTACGAAAATAATGGAAAAATTATACAATATTAGAAAATATTTTATCGTCATATCCGTATTTAAAAATGTCACAGTCCGTAATTAATTAATAGTCATATCCGAGTAAAATAATAATTATCTATCAATAAATCTTACAATATATCCTCATAGAATACGTTTATTTATGTGCTTACAGTTGTACACATCATACTTAGAAACGACATACTAATATTCATTATCTGTATTCAATTTTCTTCATATATTTTATTCTTTATGTACTTCCTCATACGTACAACAATATCAAGATACACAATTTCATTTAGGGTAATCTTCCCTCTTAATATTTATCATAATTATAATTAATAACACCGTCGTGTTTTATATTATTCATCTTATTATATTCAATAATTCAAGATACAAGAAATATATTTATTTATTTATAACATTAACATTAATTCAGGCAGTTCTTTTAACACATCATTACATTATCATATATTTTATACCTTTATTCATACCATGTGTCCAAGTTATCTTCACGAGTGGTAGCTCGACCTAATCATGATCAGAATTACAAGGATTCCGTGCCTGTCTTGTATCCTGGTGTACCTTGTTTCTAACAATAAATCATATCATTTCACTTTTCAATTGTAGCTCTCAGGCTTACATATTAATTTATTTTTATTTTTCATACAATAAATTCTTATTTCTTCGAGTAATTAAATGTCACATTATTTAATTTTTGATAGGAATATAAAAGAAAAACTTAGGTGATCAAGCTAAGATTCCATCTATATCCTAATAAAAAAACAATCTGAGTAAATTTTTTTTGTACTCATACAACGACAAATATTAACTTTTCTCTTCTTCTATTCTTCTAGATTTATCATGGTTATTCATTTAATCAAATAAGAATATACTTCATTGGTCGTATATGGTCGTATACCTATATTATCTATGCTTACCTAAATCATCTTGAAATATTGAAATATAAATTTAATTACATTTTATTAGTTACAATAATTATTATTTATGAAATTAGTTAAATCCTCCGAATCCAAAATGTTAATTAAAAAAAATAAAGTTTCACACTCAATTGAATTGACAAGATCGTATTTCATTACGAACATTTTATAAAATGCACAGAACGATGCATTGTGACTACCTAGTTACCTACATAGTACATGGTAACACGAAATATGAGACGAAATTACAGACGCTGCATACCATTTCCCTATTTGGTAGCGCTTTATAAAACAAAACAATGAACTAATAGAATTATCTGTTACTAAGTACTTTGATAATACATAGCTATATATATTTATGTATAATAAATATAACACAATAATGGTTTTTGACAAAAAAAAATAAATCTTTTAACTAAAATAATTCGTTACCTTACATTAATGTAAAATACACTGCTTGAACTTTAAATTTCACTTTTAGCTTTTTTTTTTCACGAAATTAAACTTGTATTCCGTCGTCACTCTTGAATTTCGGGACATTCGGGATTCTGGTCAATTTGAGAAAATGTCTGCTATTCACACTGGCTGGTCTCCCGGCTCCGGCTGCATCCTTCCAAATCTCCAATTTTATTTCACAATTTTTCATAAATAGATGATATTCCAAATCTCCATAGTTTTTTTTTTTTTGTTTTAAAAAAACTTTCTTCGTCAAATAAATTATGTTCTTAATTTCCATATTCACGTTCGTCGATTTTTTTATTATATTGATAAATTTTCTATCTGGTACATTGCGATTTGCGAATACGCATAAAATTATTTGTTTAAATTTTTACTTTTAAAATATTATTTTTCAAAAATGATCCATAGCTCAGTACTGCCGCGAGGCAGCACTGGCAGGGTCGTCATGCAATGGCTGGTGTTTAATGAAACACTGCTTGACTGTAGCTGTATAATAATGTATTGAACTGCTGTTACAACTGCTATTACAAGTGCACAACTCCCTTAAACTGAAGAACCACAGGACTATATAGTATGACGCACACATACATAACATACATGATACATTACACACTACACTCTTTTGTAGTAACCGACTCATTTATTGTAATATGATGCGTGGAGTACTGCTGGACCCCAAATTATTTGAAACAATGAGGGTAAACGCAAAAATATAACTTACCATACCAACAGTAGCTTCCCACTTCGAAGTGATATACAAGAACAACGCACAGCTCAACACACAAACAAAGATCGCGATCCATACAGCCCCAGTGAAAGGCAGGGTGAATATATTCTGTAGGAGGGCTAAAGGAGGTTCTCTAAACACGAAACGAACGGCTGTAGATCCCACCATGGCTATGTAGTCGATGACCTTCATACGCTCTTGTGTAAAGATTGTGAGGGTACCTGTAGATTAGGCTTTTGGTTTTAAATTTATTGTAGTGAATAAAAAAATCATAATAGAGTATTTTTTATTACATGATTTCTATGGTATCAGAAAATGTGTTCTATAATTTGCACAGAAGTGCAAATCTGATACATATAGGTATAATATCATCTTAAACATTATTTCAGAACGAAATTCCTAAAAATATTATAGTAAACGGATACATATTTCTTGGTATTTCTATAGCTGGAACTCTAAACATCGCACCAATCTACATTTAGCTAGTTACCTAACGGACAGGCAAAGCATAATGTAAGTTACATTTTTAGCATCTTGGCACTACCTAAATTTTAAAGAACATTATTCATAATCATACCCACCTAGATCAGCTTCTTTCTTCAACAAATGATCGACAATGCCTTGCCAATTACCATTCTTATCCTTATAACCCCAAGTGTGTGTAAATAGTAGCTTTTCCGTAGCGTTTAACATTTCAAAGCATATATGCACGACCATGTAACTCATCTTGGTTATAGAGTCTTGGTGGAGATATCTTGGAAAATTAAAATAATTGAGTCTATTTTAAAACTGCTAATACAAGTAAACACAAGGGTCTCTTAGATAAAGTAAGTACGTATCTACTTGTTCTTCCCACTTATGTTTAATTAGTACGTTTTGAAATAAACAACCATATTCTGAATTAAAATTATTTTATTTAATTTCAATCTACAATTAATGGTCAAAGCAGGGAACGGTTACTAATTTCCTCTTTATGAACCCACAGTTTGAATAAAATTAAGATTATTATCTATATTTTTCGATCAATAATAGGAATTATACCTACAGCCGATCATCCATGTGTTTCCTAGTCTCATTGCTATCAGTAATAACATTAGCCATCGTCAGAGGCTCTCTTTGCATATTACGTCTCTTCCTAGACAAAATCCTTTCTTCTGTATAATACTTTATTACTCCCAGTTTAGTTTCTGCGTTATTTTCATCATTAGGTCCATAACTTATTAGGGAATTATTAAATTTATTGCTCAATTTCGTTTTGGAACCGAGCCATGTCCCACGGGTGGTAAATATAACGTTTGATGTTTCTGATATTTTGTATGCTGTGAATTAAAATATGAACATTTAGGACATTTCGAAATAAATCACTTTACAGTAATAGCCAAAACATTTATAGAAATGTTCCTGGTGTTATTGAACTCAAGAGCTTTTTTATTGAGTGGATATTTTAAAGAACGTCACATGCATTTTAAAATTTTGCGCTATCATATAAATAATTTTAAGTATATGAAAAGAGAAATCTTTTAAAATTTAAAATCCAACTATTAATTATTATAATACATAACATAACTTATCCGTTAAGTTTTTCGAACACGCTCTATATAATTTTGTCTAAATGAAACCAATATAATATAACGGCTTCTTTCGCAAAAAAGCAAATTAAGATCAATAACATTATAAATATACTTCTACTTCTTACCTTCAATAAATAAAAACTGGTTGAACTCAATCATCTTTGCTACAACTACATCACTATTGATAGGCATGTCTAAATCGTTTAAAATTTGCAAATCAGAATCTCCATTTTGGTCCAGTAATAGCCATCTATATGGTGATTTGAAGTAACCTTGCTTACTGGCCTAGAATACGTGTAATTAAAAGGAAACTAAGTTATTTAATTAATTTTAGTACTTAATAAAATATTAGGTATTTACGTATCTTACGATCTTATTTAATGTCGGTGGGTTCTCACTTATAGGTACCTATCTATATGACATCTAAATAAATTAATTAAAAATCATATTTTAAAGTAAAATTGGTACACATTGAGGTGTAACATAATAAGGTGGAAATAAAAAAGAGCCACAATTTATTTACTATCGAAATCAGAACAAAATATTAATAAATCTATTATCTATGTGAAATTAATATTATTTATAATAATTTACCATACAAGAACCAAAAATAGCTTAAAACATACACACCCTGACAAGAAATTCTGCACTCCTAGAACAAGAAAGATCTGCAATGAACAAGATGCCGTGGACAAAGTAATCGCTTCTATTCGGTTGAATACCGTATCCCACATTAGTGTTAATCTCATACAGTTTCTCAGTTAACATTTTAAGTTCAGCTGAAAAAAAATCAATATAAAAAGACCTAAAAATCAATTGATACAGAAAAATGGTGAGAATACAATTCAATTTCCAGAAAGAACGGTAGAGTAGTAAGAGCTTATGATAAAATAATTTGTCAAACACAACACGCTTGACTATTTTAAAACTCTGGTGATTAATTGAATGGTGATATCTCACAAATGAGCAGGCTATCTATTTTTTGTTCAATTTCTGCTTTTCAACAACAAGTAATAGGCGATAGAGCGTATCGAAGTCTGAATCACTGATGAAAATCCGAAATAAGTACGTCTCCCATTTCTCCACAAGGTAATTTCCTATCTACTGAAATCTATACCTATCACGTGTACCTAATATTTTTATCCTCCAATATATGTTATTCAATTTCATTATCTATATTAAAGTACCTAGTTACTGGAGATTTACTGTACGGTGTACTACCTATTTCATCTTAACAGCTTATTTAAAGTAATAAATAGCACAACTCACAGTTTTTCCAACATAACTTCGGAAGCAAAACAGATGTAGGTTTTCCTTCATTTAAAACAAATAATGGAATCATCTGTACCACATTTAAATTAATGCAATAAAGTAACTTTAATCCAGATAAGGATAAAATGATAAAAATCATAAAATTCATGTTGACTGTTTCAAGTTTTCCTGTGATTTAGTGTTAGTTAAAAAACAAAAAATGTTGGATGTAATTTTCATTTGTTGCATAAAATATCGCTTGACATAGAAAAAATACGATATATTTTTCATCGGTGTACATTCGAGTCCGAAATGTAATAAAAATAGATTTTATTTATCTAAGTACTTCTATGGCTGTCGTTTAATACTAACATTAAAATAATGATATTTTACTTCAATCATATTCATATATTTTCTAATGATTATACATCTATTAATAAATGTTTGATTTATGTCATTATTGGCGAGTTAATATTTAAATGATATGCTAATTACTACCTTTATCGTAATCTCTTAGAGACTGTCCTACCTTATGTTATATAATGAAGTAATAAAAATTACGATTATGCGAGATTAGTATTTCCTCAAGTGTTTACATTGTACAAAGTAGGTAAACAGATTTTTTTCAGTAAATACCTAGGTACTTTTACCGATATCCTTATTTCGTAAAAGCAATTGTGATTTATTTAAGGTCCTATTATGTGTATTTTTCTTAAAATTAAATTATTAAAAATTAAATTAATAATATTACTTAAAGCGACATAGCGCACCTAAAATATAATGAAATTGAAATTTATTATTATTAAATTTAAATGAAGAAGCACAACCATAATTAATAACCAAATAAAAAATATTAAATTGTTAGATTCACTTATCAACAATAATTAATTAATACCTACACGTTAAATTAAAAATAATATTTACAATTATTAGAAAATTTCCTGTTCATGTATCATTTAAATAGACATGATACACTGTGTTCGTGATTACGACAGCTATTGTTGTTTTCAATAATTATAAATCCTCTTACATAAAATAATAAAAAATACAATGTATGCAAATAACCTTTAATACGTAATAAAAGAAACAGTAACTCAATTTTACGCATTTGATAGCTATGTACTAAGCAATATTTTTTTATCCATATGAACTTAATATGACAAAATAATATGCATAATAAATCACCATTTTTGGGTTATAGAATATCTACAAGAAGAATTTGAACGCGTGCCATAAATTTGTGGATCAAATAAATCGCTTCCTATTTTTCAATCGTTTCAGTAGCTCGGAATTCATCACTCCTCTTTTACAGAAAACGTAAACACATTTTTTACAAGGGTTAAATTTTGTCTATGGTAAAGCTCAAACAAATTCTATCAGGAATCGTTAAGTCATCTGACTTAGGATGTATGTATTTAAGCCTTTGTCTAAAGCCAATAAAGAAAAAAAATAGAAAAAACGTAACTTTGTGACTGTACCAAAAGTATTGACGCATTCTGTTTGGGCGCAGCGCGGCGTAATGATAGGGTTGCCCTAAGCAGTTACCCACTTACAAGCACTTAACATGTCATTACGATTTACTGAGACAAATTACGGCTTCATATATCATTGAGAAATATTTATTATGATTTCATGTCAAAGCTGAAAACGGAATTACCAATGACAACCATTAAATTGTTTAGGTCTAAAAGGATAAACAATTTTTTATTTGATAATTTTTCATTTTATGTTTATTCTTTAATACTTTTGTACGCAAACTGAATGCGAATTGGTTTGGAATTGGTAGATGCTACATAGAAAACATCATGAGTATCATGATACAAGCTTCAATAGTCAGAATAATATTCCAAGTATATGTACTACTAACTGATGCAAATTAACGCGGAAGTGGTCAAATACATTAAAAACTTCCAACTTTATCATAAAAAACCCTTGCCTTTTCATGCACTGTGTAAGTATATTCAAAAGTCGTTTGTCATACTTTTTACCATTATAAAACATGTACAAACCTACACATTCAGTAGCTGTATCGAAAATCCCAAGATTTGAATTACAATTTACTGTGAAAAATACCCTGAAAGAGTCCTTGTCTCTTACATAGTATTTCAAATTTACAGGAAAAAGCACAGCCATTCTTCCAGACGTTACAGTCGATTACCGAAACTCAACGCACATCACTATATGTTCCTAGAACCATGAGTCCCTTTGTAGGTCACGGTGCTTGCGGTAGACGATAACATTACCTACCCGTATTTGGTACGGTGGTACCAGTGATGTAATTATAAATACGATAAAATGATTCATCCACCACACCAGCGTGAAACGTAATTAATTGTGATTTACGAGGGAATTATGACGAAAATGTCGTGTCAGTCGTTGAGATTTTAAAAATCGAGTGCATTGCAATGCGTTGGGAAAAATAGATTTTGCTTTGAGGTATTTTTACGATGGTATTAATTATTTATCTGACGAGATGTCTGTTGCAATACATTATACCTATTATACAACATGATGGATTTTAATAAAGCAAAATTTGTACAATATCCATACATTTAGATATTACCTGCACCTGCAATAACAAAATTTTAATGATTTGCAAAATGTGGTTTGAGTGGTTTTTGTAGCTGGTATTTTGGATTTACAAAATTTTAATTTCCTGTAGGATATGGGGCGGGCATACATAAACGTTCTAAATAGCACAACCTATCTATTTCTTTTACAAATCTCTTAATTTTAGTTTTATAAGTGATATTGATAGTTGATAAATGTACCTACGTAGGTATTTATACGTGTTATTTAATAAAATGAATGCTCTATTGGAAGTCAAACAACTCAATTAATCACTAAACGATCATTGTCATGCCAACAATAATTACTCGTGTCAGAGCAAATTAAGCAGACACACATTAAAACATCAATCATATTTATTACTATTATTATGTTTGAATACTATTTTACATTTATTAACTTTACTAAGGAAATTCATCGTTCCGGTATTGAACAACAGATTTAATTATCATTTCTGATTAATTGATTTTTCGAGACCTAAGTTACCTATAAAATCTATCTACTCATTTAGTAAAAATTAGGTGTTTGAACATTTCCTTAAAAATAGTTAACAACGCGAGCCTCTAGTAAGTAAAATTAGTGTGTAGGTAGTTAAACTTTAAATTACTGCATAGGTACATTTACTGATAATATTTGCCCTGTATGTGACCAGGTTTACATGATTTACTGAACTTTGTTGATATTATCTTTAACCAATATATCAATAGTATAATATAAATTCATTTCATTCATGCATTTATGTGTATACTTACCTTGTTTATTATAACCAATGAATGAATTTGTGTGATCGAATCTTGAACTTGGAGACAAATAGCTTATTTATTAGAATTAAAATGCTTGCTTGTTGAATGCATCTATTGAGATTTTACTTTATTCAATTACCTATTCTGAACGAAGTGAATTACTCAATTCGATTTTCCGCAGGACGTCAAATAAATTAGTAGGTAGTGAGTTAATATTACTGTAAGTAAATGAAAAAAAAAATGGGTTTTGAGCTTTGCGCTACGTGCTTTGACGTAAGTAGTAAATAAGTAAGTATTTACTAAGGTTAATATATAAGTTTATAAGGTTATATAATTATATTAAGACAAATTTTTTAATGAACATCAAATTTAAACACATACATATATATTTTATATGTATATCTCGTCAATGCGAGGAAACGATAGGTACTACTTTACATCCTTACCTTGTATTCCTTAATTTACGTAAACATTGATACTAATGTGTGAAAAAACAGTAATACGATACAATCACGAATGAAGAGTAAGTATGGGTACTTATTATAAAAATGCTTGCGGTTAAAACAAAACATAAATGCATAAGGAAAGTTTTTATTGAGGTCGAGACCGGAGACAACCTTGTTCAAGCGATGCATTCATGATTTCTCCGAAACAATCTGCACTTTTTCGCATCATTCATAAAATATGATGTAAATGATGTAAGACGACAGGAAAACGTTATGGGTATTGGGTAGGTACATTTTCTGGTTTGCTGATATTTGGAAGATATTGATTTATAAGGTACCTAGCTAGGTATGTTATAAATCGTAAATATATAGGTACCTAAGTTCTTATCATTATATTTATGAGAAATCACTCAAATAATGTCTAAATTACAAAATTTTATTCCATGACTTGAAGTGGACCCCGTAACTACATAGCTGCTGTTGTTTAAATTTAAAGAAAATCTACATAAAATGATACATACAAGCAAAATTTAATCCTAAAATTTTTATCTCTATAAACAAAACCTTTTGAATCTGAATCTAGATGATCTAAATTTCGTTAAATTTCAGGTTTAAGCCGAGAAAGTGTAACAGATAAACCGCACAACTTTCAAGCAATCAATTAATATAATAATTTGCACGAAAGTAGGTAGTATTACTAGTTCTTTCGATAATAATTATACTACAAAATATAAAACTATTTTAGCCTTCAAATTGTACCTGTGTGTTCTCCAAATAATAAATAAATAAATATTAATCAAATTATTTATTACTTACTCTCTCCATATCATCATAAGAATTAAGACATTAGTTGTTTTATATCCGCGTTAGCATTCCTTACGAACACAGCCATACCTACCGTCAAAAGACGATATTATTGTACAGAGTAGTTCTCCACTCACCCGCAAATTTTTAACTTTTTTTGTCAAGGTTTATTAATGTTAACACTATTGAATTAGAATAAGTGCATTGTAAAATTCTTTTGAAATAAATGTCTCTAAACCTACCTACATAACCATAAGTTAGATAAAACTCTATACTCTCCTATGTCCATTTGCAGGTCTAAAGCTATATCTGTACCAAATTTCATCTAAATCGGCTCAGTGGTGGAGTCGTGAAGAAGAGACAGACAGAGACTACGCATTTATAATATATAAAAAAAAACTTGAATGCGTCCTATAATTCATCATATCCGTATACTAATTATTAATATACACGCCTATAACTGGGGTTAATTGATGAATAATAATTATATACTTACCTATGTACAGACAGACAGTACAATGACGGATATCAATTAGAAACGCAATGCAAAACGTAATAAATAGGTACCTAATGGAATATAATAGAAAACTATTTTTTATTAAATTAACTCTTATTGAAAGTAATGATACCCAGAAATACTTTTACTAATTAGTAATTACCACAGACCACAGAAACTAAAGGGTAATTAGGTACCTATTTTACATGCTGTCTGCTGACAATTTAAAAACTAAAGCTTTGCATTTTTAATTATTATGTAATAAATATCGAGTAGGTGCATAGATAGTGAATGTATTTCTTGGTGTATTTTTTGTTTCACTCTACTAACAAAATAAAAAAAAACTTCAAACTCAAACTTCCTAATTAAAATACAATTTAATAACATTTTAACTTAACAAAAAGCATAGTAAACCAATATAAACAATCATCAAACAGTAAGGTAAGTTCGCCTAATAGGGACCAGGTTTTTGTAAATCTTTATA
>CAJQZM010034401.1:0-12762 GCA_907164665.1 Colias nastes
GCCAGAATAGATAAAATGATCGAGGATTTGGATGGTGAATAATTACATTATCTATACCTATACTAATATTATAAAGAGGAAAGGTTTGTAATTATGTAAGTATGTATGTATGTATGGTTTTCACGCATAAACTACTGGACCGATTTCAAAAATTCTTTCACCATTAGAAAGCTGCATCTTTACTGAGCAACATAGGCTATATTGCATTTTCAAAAAAATTAGAGATCCTTGCCAAAAATGCAATAATGTAACCCAAGGTGTAAAAAATTCCTTAATAAAAATTATGTCATCGCGTGCGCTGCGGAATCTATTGAAGATAGAACAAAAAAATGTTCGACCTAAGTGGGTTGTGTCGGAGAAAACACGTGCCATTGAGATTTTTGTTAAATAACTTGTTGAGAACACTCATTTTTAGTGTAAACTGGTAGTGTTAACCAAATTCGTGATTGTCTTTATATATATATTGGGGTAAGCGTTTATTTACTAACTTTCCTCATCCATCATGAATCCTGATCCTCCCGACCCTGGTAAACCTCCTGATATCCAGGGTGAGGTGATGGAAGCAGAACACATAAGCAATAAAAGACAACGGTCAGAGCCTTCTGTTGCTGATATGGATATTATTCCGTCTAAAAGACATGTCACAGTAACTAACTACGCGATCGCATATTCTCAAAATACATATGTGGATCCTATTTTATCGAATCCCATAACCTATTCCGGGAATGACAGTGGTCCTTTCATTGTTTATGTGTCGCGAACGGAAGCCGATCCTGCGGCGGGTTTAACTATTAGGCCGATTAAATTTGGGTCATTCCTACACAATCATCGTGTAGCTAACATAGCTAAAGATGGTGTAAAAGCTATTGGGCGTAACAAAATATCTGTTCAATTCCATACCGCTAGTGATGCAAATAATTTTATAAACTTCTCCCCTCTTAAAGATTCCAATTATCAAGCTTCCATACCTACTTTTCACATCACCCGTATGGGCATTGTCAAAGGTGTCCCTACGGAGTGGTCTATGGAGGAATTCATCAGATATGTGGATTTTCCTGGTGGGAAAGGCAAAATTTTGAAAGCCAGACGGCTTAATAAGAAAGTAAGAATAGATGGTGTAACTACATGGTCTCCATCTCAAACTGTCGTTTTAACCTTTCAAGGTCAAGTTCGCCCAGACAGAATTTACTGCCTTTTTAATTCCATGCCAGTAGAGGTATACCAATACCCTACAGTTCAATGCTTTAAATGCTGTCGGTTTGGACATGTACGCGATCAATGCCGCTCCAAGGAACGCTGTTTCAAATGTTCACAGGCCCACTTGGGTGACTCTTGTCCAACTCTAGAATCTAATGCAACATGCCTTCTGTACTGGTAAGCATTATGCAACCGATAAGAAATGCCCTGAACAATCCAGACAAAAGGCCATTAAGCAATTAATGGCATCCGAAGGGATATCATTTGAGGAGGCTTCTAAAGTCATCTCATCAACACGTAGGTCCTACGCTGAGAATACCCAGATACAGAATACACTATCTATGAACTCCCAAAGCCTCCCCTCTTCGCAATTTAACCCTCCTATCCAATCAACTCCTAATATTTCATATAGAAAAACTGTCACTCAGACCCCCCGTTCCCGCGCCCCTCTTGGTAAGTCTTATGATAAGGCTGTACATCAGTCTATCATCCGTGAACCCTCCTCCTCCCTTTCCAATGGTTGTGCTTTCCCTGATACAGGCTCTTCTCCTCCTTTTGATGAACATCTTCTTAATATGTGTTTGTCATTTATAGAAACTTTACTTTCTTACCCCCACCAGTTACCGTCCAACGTTGCCCAAAGACTATCCCGCTTCTCATCAATTCTTAATTATGGATCTAGTGTTTCTACAATGGAACGCTCAGAGTATCCGTCCCAAGAAGCATGAGATTTTCGATTTGATAACCAATCATAAACCTCTGGTTCTTGCTATCTCAGAGACATGGTTATTGCCCGGTTCTCGCTTTAGGGTTCCAGGGTATTCCTGTCTTAGAGATGACAGAGCTGATGGTTATGCTGGCTGCGCTCTGATCTTGAATAACAGTATTTCCTTCTCACACATTTCACTTCCCCACCATGGCTGTAACTTTAATGCAGTTGCAGCTAGAGTTGCTAATATTTCAGTCTTATGTGTTTATATCCCTCATCCCCATTCTAGTTTTATTCCTGAGCTTTCCCTAATCATATCCTCTCTCCCTCCTCCGATTCTTATTATGGGTGACTTTAACGGGCACCATACTTCTTGGGGTTCGTACATGTGCGACTCCTTTGGATACCTTTTGGTTGACTTCTTTGAAGATCTGAATATTATGTGTATTATTAACGATTGCCTACCTACACGGAGAGTCTCCCCAGTACAAAACCCTAATACTGTAGTGGACTTAACTATTTGTTCTTCCATTTTAGCTCCTTCCTTTTCATGTTCTACACTTTCCTCTTCCCATGGCAGTGATCATTTTCCAATTCTCATCTCCTGCTCCCGCATAGTCCATGTTCCCACTAGAACATTTCCACCTTTGCTCAAATTTAAATTAGGTAATGCTGACTGGGAGAAATTTACTAACTCTTTTGAGTCCAAAATAAGTAACCTCCCGAATGCATCTCTTGAGAATTGCCTGGAATGTTATTCCCTTTTCGTCAACTGTCTCGATACCACTGCTTCCGAATCCTTTCCGTTGAAATCCTATTCCACATCGTCTATTAAGAAGCTATCTCCTCCCTGGTGGGATCATGAGTGTACTAACGTAGTTAAAGAGCGTAAAGAAGCCGAATTAAGTTATAATTCCATTATGTCAAATGAGAACTTTATTCATTATAAGAAAGTTGCAGCACGCGCTAAACGGATGCTATCAAAAAAGAAGAAAGAGGGCTGGATTCGATTCTGTGAGAACTTATCTCCCAAAACACCACCATCACTGATGTGGAATAGTATTCGGCGTTTCCGTGGAGCTTTAAATGACAAAAATAGAATATCCAACAATTCAGATATTTGGCTTGATGATTTTATTGACAAACTATCCCCACCATTTGTTCCCTCTTTTGACCATTTTCCTTGTCCTCCCCATAATATAGTATCGTACGACAGTATGGATTGCCCATTCACCTTGCAAGAACTTATTACGGTTCTTGACGGCTTAAAAGACTCATCCCATATGGTAATATTCTTTTCTTTGCAAATCTGGCGATCAGACTAAATCTTATTTTCTAAACTTAATTAATATCTTTTTACACGCTATCATTCCCGATTCTTGGAAAACACAGCTTATTATCCCTATTCCTAAACCCGGCAAGGATCCTCTTAGCCCCAATTCCTATAGACCAATCGCACTGTCTTCTACCTTAGCCAAAATCACTGAACACCTTATTAAAAATCGCTTGGAGTGGCTAGTCGAAAATAGGGGCCTCCTATCTAGTTCTCAATTTGGCTTTAGAAAAGGCTTAAGTGTGCTGGATAGTCTTAGTATTTTAACCACCGACATACGCTCCTCTTTTCATAACAAACAGTACCTAGTGGGTGTATTTTTGGATGTAGTTTCAGCGTACGATAATGTTCTTCTTCCAGTGCTCAGACAGAAAATGTTGCAGCTGAGTTTGCCTGAGAGGATGATACATTTCATCTTCAAATCAAATCAAATCAAATCATTTATTGCATACTAATACATTTTACATAATATTAGAAACCTTATGCAGGTATTGCAATATAATATTATATTTAAATTACATTAATATTGTCACATGTCAACTGTACTTCTAAAAAAGCAAAGATCATCGTAACTAACTACCTTAATTCTCTAAACTACGTATCAACAGAAAATCTTCTTGCATCATTATATTAATTTTAATTTGAGTATAATCGGCACCTATATTATTTCATATTTATTATATTTATTGTAATTACATATTATATATTATACACTATCTTTATATATTCATTTACTTTATTTATTTCACAATATATTATATTAATTGTATTTTTTAGTATTTTCAGTATTTATTATTCTGTACCTAGCTTATAAGTGATAAAATGCTTTTGTACGTATTATTATAAGCGTTGATCATACCGAGGACATCTAATTTTGTTTTTTGGTAAAATCGTCTCAGTGCCCACGATACAGGCTTGCCTAGTGTGGGTACTATAGGGAATCCTTTTTAATAAACATAGATTAAGCCAATATGTGTAAAGCGAGCAACGTCAATCTAAGTGTATCTGTGTAAAAACATTTGGTTTATAAATAAATATATTTTTCATTTTTCATTTTCATTTTCATTTTCACATACATTTCAATTTTCCAATACACAGATTACAATTAAATACAATTAATATACAATTTAGATATGTCCGGGATTATACATTATAAATATTCGTAGATAACGATATAAGACGTAAATAGAAATACTCATATAGATGCATAGATATACATTGATTGCGATTGATTTATTTGGTAGGTTTAGTTAGATCGAAGTTTTCAAGTTAAGTTTAGTTTAGGATTCAGTAGGTTTAGATAGTTAGGTAAGTATAATTTATTTTTGTTAGTTTCAATTACATTTATTAGGTATATGAGATTGGAAAGACTTAACCACACGAAAATTCAAGTTTAGCGTAGTTTTGCTTCGAAATATTCATTTATTGAATAAAAGCATTTTTGGATTAAAAGGAGCTTTAGTTGTTTGTTAAAAGAATAAATAGTTTTTTGGTTTTTAATTTGGTCAGGAAGTTTGTTATACATTTTTATAGCCATGTGATAGGGGCTTTGATTTAACATTTTGATTCTTGAGAATGGTAGGTGTAATCTATTTTTAAAGCGCGTATTTACTTCGTGGTGTTCCTCGACTCGTGAAAATGTATTAATATTTTTATAGACAAATGTGCAAATTTCGTGTATATACATAGATGG
The DNA here is from genome assembly GCA_907164665.1 of Colias nastes. Taxonomy (NCBI): domain Eukaryota; kingdom Metazoa; phylum Arthropoda; class Insecta; order Lepidoptera; family Pieridae; genus Colias; species Colias nastes. The sequence goes on from CAJQZM010034401.1 coordinate 4,933, forward strand.
TAATGTTAAAAGGTTATATTTTCTAAAGTATGGTTTGCAACTGTCTGTGTTTTTTATTTGGGCTAAGATTCTCACGCACTTCTTCTGCATTTTAAATAAGTCATTAACATCAACGCTGTTTCCCCATAACATCACACCATATCTTAGCCATGACACAATATACAGATACATACAGTAAGGAAACTTCATACAAAATGTTCGAAATGGCTCCCCCCCCATCAAGCGTGTTTACAAGGGTATTGAGGGGGATCGATAGTAACGGGTGACACATCCACAGATTTTGAATATAGTATGGAAAAAAGTTTAAAGTGATGTCAATTCACATTAAATAAATATCGATTGTTTCAGTTTGTAGCCCTTTCAATAAATATATTTGTAAATACCATATCTGACTACAAGTTAAAAAGAGACTATTTTTTAATTTCTATAGATATGGCATTATGAGTTTTATATTATGTTGACATATTTTCTATCAAAATGATAGCTACAAATAGTACCTATTAGGAGTCCAGTCTTTCCTAAAACAAAAAGGTAGAGGTTCTATGCTCGTTTAATAATAATTTTAATTTATTTTTGCATATTTTGTGTTTTTTAATTTAATTTAATTTATCGTTTTAAAAATAATTTAGTAGGTATACCTACATACAAGTATTGTAAATTCTGGTTTAAAATAATTATTGAATATATGTATAATACAAATATCAAGCATTATAAATAATTTAGGTACATTAAATAGCCTTCGGCGTCCATAACAAAACTAGATTTCGAAATATAGCACTGATAAAAACGTATTTACTTTTACAAGCTGTATTAATTCGGATTGTTTCTTCTTGTAAATTCATATTTAGGCTACACCATTTTTGTATTTTAACGGGTTTTAATCTCCAAATTACCACAAAATCAACTGCGAAAAAAAGCAAACAGAAATATACAGGCCGAATTGATAACCTTCTCCTTTATTTTTCAAGTCGGTTAAATATCAAAAAGTAACAGCCCTATAGCTACCTCTATACGTCATAATTTCATGGGGGGGGCTTAGTTTCCTAACTGTATGTACGTAGTATATATCTGTCAACTGTGGCCATGAGTAGGCGTACCCGTAATATACAGATAAAGCGGTGTGTAAGTTTGTGCTATGTTTTATCTGGAATAGGGCATAGGTAAATTTCGACAACTTAGATTTTAAATATTCAATATATTGTGTTTTCCAATTTATATGTGTATCTATGTTTATGCCAAGCAAGTTAAATGTGTCTACTTCTTCTAATGGTGTATTTTGATAGTTTATATTTATGGCAAGAGATGGACTTTTATACGTTTTGAATTGAATTATTTTAGTTTTATTAAGGTTTATTTCTAAGTTGTGGTCTTTTAGCCAATTTGTTATTGTATGGAGTGTAGCTTCGATTACTGGATTCGGATTATCGGGACTTTTGCATTTTATTAATACGGACACATCATCTGCAAAAAGTATGGGCATAGTTTCGTTTCGATCGAGTATTTTCGGAAGATCATTAATGTAAATCAGAAAGAGGACGCAGCCCAATACACTTCCTTGGGGAATAGAACATGTTAACTCTCTAGCTTATGATCTGATAGATTGTATTGTATTATTCCCTTCGTCACTATATTGTATCTGAACAATCTGTGTTCGACGATATAAATATGATTGGAACCACGAGTGGGTTGGTCCTCTAATTCCCGAGCCGTACAGTTTGTTGGACTACCTAGGACAAACCGTCCAATTAGGCAGGTCCAACTTCGGGAAGGAGGTCAATCGTCGAATCCGACTCGGATGGGCAGCGTTCGGGAAGTTAAAGAACATCTTTTCGTCCAAAATCCCTCAGTGCCTGAAGACTAAAGTCTTCGAGCAGTGTGTGTTACCAGTGATGACCTACGGAACAGAGACGTGGCCTCTAACCCTGGGCCTTGTGAACAAGCTCAGCGTCGCCCAACGTGCTATGGAAAGGGCTATGCTCGGAGTTTCCCTACGAGATCGAATCAGAAATGAGGAGATCCGTAGGAGAACCGGAGTCACCGACATAGCTCGCCGGATTAGCACGTTGAAGTGGCAATGGGCGGGGCACATAGCCCGCAGAACCGATGGCCGTTGGGGCAGAAAGGTTCTGGAATGGAGGCCACGAACGGGAAGACGAAGCGTGGGACGACCTCCCACAAGATGGACAGACGACCTGGTCCGAGTGGCAGGGAGCCGCTGGATGCAGGCCGCCGGTGACCGGTCGTACTGGAAATCCTTGAGGGAGGCCTTTGTCCAGCAGTGGACGTCCCACGGCTGAAGCGACGAGCGACGACGGCGACAGTTTGTTGAGAAGGATACGATACTGTACTTTATCGTACGCTTTCGTCATGTCCAGCAGCAATCCCAACACACGCTCCTTGTCGTTTAGGTGTTGAAGTGCTCCCTGGACATATTTGTATACGGCTAATGTTGTTGATCTCGACTTCCTAAATCCATTTTGGCATTCGTCCAAGACGTTAAATTTCTCAAGAAAGTCATATACCCGATTGCACATGGCCTTCTCGAAAACTTTTGAGAATGTTGGTAGTATGGCAATCGGTCTATAGTTACTACACAACAACTTATTAATGTTGAGGACAATACAGGTACGCTCTTCTAAAGATACATCTACTAGACTTATATTCAAGGGACTCCCTCAGGGTTCCGTTTTGAGTCCATTACTATACTCTATCTACACCTGGGATTTGGATAAAGCTATCCCAACTTATTGTAGTGTTTTGCAATACGCAGATGATATAGCGCTATATGCTTCGTCAGAGAATATGGATGTGATTACCTCCAGACTTAACAGTGCTTTAGCTTATCTGGAGAATTGGATGAACGATCACGGCTTGTCACTATCGCCCAGCAAAAGCAATGTAGTTGTGTTCACAAAAAAACGTTTGATACCACAGCCGGTAATACTACTAGAAAACTCCTCAATCCCGGTAGTCAACAAGATTAAATTTCTAGGGGTGGTGCTTGACCAAAAGCTGAATGGTATGGCTCACACTAACTACATTTCTCAAAAGTGCGAGAAGGGTATTAATGTTTTACGCTCCTTATCTGGTGTTTGGTGGGGATCACATCCATATTGTCAAAAACTAGTATATAATGCTATCATTCGGAGCCATTTGGATTATGCGTCGTTCATATTAGAACCTTGTAATAAGACAGCTATAGTTAAATTGGATAGAATTCAATACAAATGTCTGCGAATCATTATAGGGGCTATGAAGTCTACCCCAGTCAATGCCCTCCAGGTGGAATGTGTTGACCCTCCCTTACCTCTCCGCCGACAATATCTGGCAGACAAATATTTCTTTCGGCTTATTCAATTATCCTCCCATCCCCTTCTCCCTAAAATCCGTAATCTCCTTCACATGCTCACCTTAAATAATCTCCGTCGTCCATCTGATTTTCCATGCCTACTTAAAAGTCTTATTAAATTTAATCGCCTCCCGGTTCCAACATGCCAATTTAGTATCCATCCTTTATATTCAACTCCGTTTCATGCTCTAGTTTTTAACCCCAACCTTAGTTTGAGTTGTGGTATTCAAAAATATGCTCCCGACTCTAATGTTGCTTTTAATTTTCTGGTTGCCTCTCACTGGCGTGGTTATAATCTTTTTTTCACGGATGCATCAAAAGTGGCAAAACATCTTGCTGTAGGTGTTGCTGTATGGCACCATAATTCTAACACTATTTTACAATTTAAATGTCCCCCTCAATCCTCTGTTTTCACAGGCGAAGCCACAGCTATCCTGGAGGCTCTGAATTTTATCAACTCTCATAATCTCCAAAATTCTTTAATCTTTTCAGACTCTCTCAGCTCCCTTCAGACTATTACTTCTAACCCTTTCCGTTCTAAGTCTAAATTTCCTATTATCTTTCTTATTAAATCCACACTTTACGACTGTTTCAGGAAAGGACTTCAAGTAGATCTAGTACACATTCCTAGCCATTCTGGTATTATAGGCAATGAGAAAGCTGACGTTTTGGCTAAATCAGCCATTCAACATGGTACTCTCGAACATTACTACAATTATGCCCATGATCTCTCTTCTCTTTCTAAGGATCGTTTGGATTATACATGGAACAGTCAGTGGAAAAATTCTACTAAAGGGAAATTTTATAGAGATATCCAACCCTCAATTCCATGTAAGCCCTGGTTCTTCCGTTTCCCTAATATAGACAAGCCTACTGTTTCCACCATTTGCCGCCTCCGTTTAGGTCACAATACCACTCCTACCCATTTATTTAAAATTCATGTTCGTGACCATTCTATCTGTGAGTGTGGTATAGACGAGGGAAGTTATGATCATTTATTCTTTGTTTGCCCAAAGCTTCGTATCTCACTTCTGGATATCCTCCCCCCAGATGTTCCCCTCCCTACTAATTTTAAGTGTTTACTTTGTCTTGTCCCCACCTCATTTGTCAATATCCTATCAAAATTTATCAATTTTAACAATCTAAAATTTTGAACTCCATCTAAGTACCTATATCTATTTTATGTTATGCTTTTGTGATGTGTTGTGTTGTCTATAACTAATATTTGTTCTTTGTCAGGTTATACAGCTCCATGTTAGAAGTCTATGAGTAAATAAAACTGAACCATCTCAATCGTGATTTTTCCTTAGCACAGAGTATGCTTAACATGAGCATTAATTTAAACTGACCATCCGTTCAAAACTTGACATTGGCAGAATCCGTCCTCACTGGGATCGGGAGTTGCCATTTGCTAAAAAGAAGAAGAAGAAGAAGAAGAAAAAAATGTTCTACGGTTATTATAGAATAGATCAATATCTACAAGAGAGTCCGCGATACCATCATATGTCCATCTTCAGTAGTTATGTTACTACAACAATTTTTTTTAAGTTTTCAAAGTAAATAGAAGTGCCGACAGTAATCAAACCATGTTATCCATACACATAAATTAATCCTTATCCCATTAAATGATGTTTTATTATAGACTGTTTCAATACCAGCCAAATACTTTTTAAAGTATTTTGCTGGTATTGAAACCTACTAGCATGCTTCGTAGTTCGTTCTATGGCACGTTGACATTTTATAAGCTTCTCTCTGTGGTAGTGTGTTGTCGACCAGGTTTCGCAGCCATAAGAGAGAACTGGGAGAATACAGGTGTCGAACGTTTTCTTTTTTTTACGATTGTCCAGCACCCTACTTTTCATTATTTCCTGCATCGACCAGTATTTCCTCCATCCTCGGGCTATTTGTCTGTTAATTTCTTTACTTCTATAAAGTACACATTACAATTTGACCAGAGTAACAGCTTTTAATTAACTTAGAGCGGCACGGTTTTTACCTATCTGGGGGCCCGCCAAGTTCAGCACGAAGCAAATCTGCCATACGCTTAAGGTGCGGTGTACAACGGCGGCGGAGAGCGCGCGCGGCGGATGCGCGCGTGCACGAGGGTGCGCGCACGGCGCGTGGTGCGGGTGTACGCGGGCTGCGCTGTGCTCACGTGCACGCTGTGGCTGCTGTTCGCGGCGCTGGACCGCGCGCGTGGCCGCCCCGTCGAGTTCCCGTTCTGCACCGGTCTCCACGCCGACCAGCCGCTCCAGTGAGACCATTTTTGTTTAAAAAAAGGGGTGAAAGGGGTTTGGATAAATTTGGCGTCGTGATGAACTTTTGTGGCCAGTGATGAAACTTGTATATTTGAAAAGAGCAATATAATATTGTGAGTAAAAGTTATTATGGACATAAATCTCGAAACGTAATAGGAACAGAGATATTTGGTTTTGTATTATTAATTTACCTAGAATCTAGATGATTTATTATAACATTTTCTGAGTTTTTTGACGTGACAACGTCTTATAATTCGATAGAGCCGGCTGCACGCACGAAAAAACATGACTCATGCGGCGTTACCTCGCTCTGAGGCATTCCGTGTAAGGCTTGAAGTGCAAGCGAGAGCGCGGAACGAGCGACAAAGAAGCACAATCGGCCCTAGGACGTTGTCACGTTCAACTATCGTCAGTAAACCGACTTTACAGACAACCAATTTTTTTAGCTTTCTCCTTTATTTATTTAGAATTCTAATCAAAACTATGTATGAATAATATGGACGCTTATATACGCAATATATTGCTCTTTTAAAATATCCAAGTTTCATCACTGGCCGCGAAATTTCATCACGACGCCACTAGCCCATACAAAAGTACCCAAACCCCCTTACTCTTAAAGCGCCTAAAGAAGTGTCACTTCAAAAAATTATACACTGAAACTGAAAACCGATTTCGAGGAAGTGCACGGTGGCTGCTTCAAAGTCGGTTGACATCCGAATTGGACATCAAAAGATGAAAAATAATCGTTTCAATTGATACGCAGATTTACGTTGGTGTTACTATATTCCTACTACGTCACGACGCTCGTCGGTATTGCCAACACAACAATGGATGCCTTCATAGCTACTATTCTTTATCAATGTCAGACGCAATTTAAAATTCTAAGGTCGGTTTTTATTTCAAAAATCCATACTAATATTATAAATGCGAAAGTAACTCTGTCTGTCTGTCTGTCTGTTACTCAATCACGCCTAAACTACTGAACCAATTTGCATGAAATTTGGTATGGAGATATTTTGATACCCGAGAAAGGACATAGGCTACCTTTTATTGCGAAATATGTACCACGGCCGAAGCCGGGGCGGGCCACTATATAAAAATAATTTTGATTTTCGTACATGTCAATCATTAGTTGTCAATCCTGTCAAATACGGTTGAATAACGGTCAAAATATTGTTTGACATTCATGCGTTCAAAAATGTATTTTGTGTAAAATAATTAAAAAGTAAAAAGGGTGAATAAACTATTGTCTGTATTTTTTTAAATCAATTATTGAAAAGTGCAATTAAAGCAGATACATAAAAATTCCTCAAATATTTGTGTTTACGCGTGCTTTCAGAAGTTGATAAGGTATTTTCGGTGAGGAAACTAACCAAGAAGGATAGTTCGATTAATTATTTAAAAAAAAATCTCTAAAAATGTAAAAATTCTGACAACTATTTGTCGCGATTTCGTCGACTGCTTCAACAATATTGCGTTGAAATAATATTATAACGTTAAAATTGAAACGGAGGCCCTGGCTCATTCGATTGAACCAAGCTATATTGCGTTTTGAAGATTACATCCATTTACGCGATGCAATTAGCACAGAGAAGAAGATGCAGAAAATATTGGGCTATTTAGGTGCTTAGGTGCTATTTTACCGGCGACATACACAGGTAGCCCAAGTCATACGCATGAATATGCGCAAGATGCAATGACATATGTTCGTCATTATGGTCGGCCTGGATCTATTCATTACATTTACATGAAATCCAAAATGGATGGAAATTATTCTACTGCTGCGTCCCGGACAATTATCAAGTGATCGGCTCGACATTACCACACGTGTTTTCAAGCAATGAGTTACATTAAAGCAACACATCTTTCGGATTATTCAATGATGGATGTATTCAATCGATCCAGACCGACATTATGTTGTAATCACGAATATGATTGATGGACCGTGTGGCACCATCAACCGCCAATCACCATGCATGGTTGACAGCGAGTGTTCCAAAAGGAATCCACGAAAATTTACTGTAGAAACTATGACAGGCAACAAAATGATAGTGGTAGAACTATCATAACTAAAGTGAAAGGAAACGATTTCGTGGTCGACACCAGTTAAAGAATGAAAAGAGTTAATCCGAATGCATCCCAGGCTGCAAAACGTAGTTTAATTCGATAATTTTTCTCTGGCACGTGTATGAAGTAATCAAGTATCTAATTATTGTTTTTTTT